>PVHP010014424.1:0-39215 GCA_004024765.1 Zapus hudsonius | reverse complement strand
AAAAAAAAAAAGCATTTTCTTCTTTCAGCTGAAGTCACCATAGTTTATGGGCATCTTTCAAAATCATGGAATCAAAGTAATTCAAACTTAGAAAAGGATTTGAAACAGTAAAAGCAAGTATTTCATTTTTACAGAGAAACAAATGTGTTCTTTTTATGTTCTTTATTTACCCACATAGTTTTCATTGCCTTATAAAAAGAGCTTGAGTTCCTGTTTCTCATATATCACCTTCTACCTTAAACATTACACTTTCTTAAAGATGTGCTCAATCCTCTTCCCTCCAAACTGAAAAGTATATCTTTACCATAATATCCTCATCATTCCCAAAGCTCGTGATATATAAAATGTGAGGATTATGTGGATGGTGTAATGAACTGATTTTTTATATTGAAATCCTACCCCTTAATGTTAGGGATTGAGTCTTTGGAAGGGAATTAATTAAGTCATGACGTGGAGCCTCGTTAATGGACAAAGTTGTGCCCCTATAACAGAGACCCTAGAGAGGTCTTACCCCTTTCCTACCCTGGGATGATGCCCCAGGAAGACAGCAGTCTGCAACCCAGAAAAAGGATCTCATCAAAACCTGTCTCTGTTGACACTCTGATCTCAGACTTTCGGATTCCAGAATTCTGTGGAATAAATTTCTGTTGTTTAAGCCTCTCCATCTATGGTAATTTGTTATAGCAGTCCAAAGTGACTGAGACAGGTGGTGTGCAAGTGTAGTTTTAGCATCTGGGAAGCCTCAAGACTTTGTCTTTGACACTATATGATTTAGCCTTGGGAAAAACTCTCTTATCTAGAAATATAATAAAACTTGCAGCTCCTGGATATCTATAAGGTACAGAATTGTGAACACTGAACAAGATAAAACACCTAGCTGATTCATAGACCCTGGACAAGTATTGGGATTTTTTTTTCACTAAACCCACATCTCTATTCATAGCCAAATAATATGTATGAAAAACTATGATGTTAGTATTTATAAGTTTAGTTCATTGAAGCAAACATTCCATTGGAAGTTGGAATGTAAAGAGACATAACTACTCTGTGCAAAATTAACCATTCATCAAGTTAGTAACACATCTTGGCTAACTCATAGCTCCTTAATGCTAATGAAATTAAACTCCTTTGGACTGATTTTTATCGTGAGAATATATTAGAACTAAACAAGCACAGTTGCCCAGACTGCAAAGGATCAATGCCATGTTACAAGATTTTCTTCAAAGACAATGTTATTTTGTGGGTGATAGAAGTAGAGATTAGGAACTAAGTAACAACTCCCTTTTTCAAATATTACCACCTAATTTACAATACCATGGTGGCAAGGAGAGCTGTCTTGTAGATAAAAAGTAATTTGATAAAATAATGGCTGCCATTTTTCTACTGCAATTGCTCTGCAACATAATTTATAGAAACCGTATTTCTTTTCTTCCTGATGACAGGTAATGGAAAAATTTTCTGCAGCGAACCTTGATAGCAAGCTTAAGACCATTTGGGTCAGTGTAACCAAGGCATTTTTAACTGTTTCCTCAATTATTTTTCCAAGTTTACTCCATTTCATCAAGAACAAGGACACAGCTCAGTGATTTTTAAAAATCATTTCTTGAGCTGAAAATTTTTAGATTAAAGACGGTAGTAAAATTATTATGACCCCATGTTACATAGCTATTGGTTCATCTTCTACAATGAGATGCTCATAAACCAGTGAACAGTTTATCACCATGAGCATTAAAATATGCAAAGAAAAATTAGACACATGGATACTCCGAAATGAAACTCATGGGTTTTATTAATTGACAATGTGCCCTGTTTTTTTCAAATCACCCTTTTAGTAACTTAAAGATTATCACAGAATGTATGTTATGATATTTAAGAAAAAAAATGAAACAGACCATTTAAAAGAAGCAAGTCAAATGTTTCTTTTGATAACACAATTAAATGCCTTATATTCAATATTGGAAAGAATTGCTAATGCATGCACCAGATAGTTGCTAATTAGTAAAAGAATTCCATACAGTTTTATACTTTTTTAATTAAGGCGTTGACATTAACATTTTAAAAGAGCCTGAAAAAATAATGATAGCACTAAGCAAAACTAGACCAATTTGTGGCTTCTGAAAACTTAAAAAAAAGACTTGTATAGATCATTTTATCATCTTCATTTTTACCAAACAATGTAAAATTGATTGTATAATGGCCAATAATAAAAACATGTGTTCTCAAATTCTGTTTTTCATATAAAATATAATTTGGGAAAATGATGGCTCAGTGTTTCTGAACTAACAGTGTGTAATGTATATCACAAACTTTGTCCTTACTTGGAAATAAGATAGTCCACATGATGAGAAAAGAGGAAAAATAAGAATTCAAGTTAAAGGTTTGACAAAGATTAGGGAGAATTACTCAGGAAAATTTTAAGAGATTTTCCTGTAGTGCAATCAAAATCTTTCCTTGGAATTTTTTTTATATATTTTATTTATTCATTTCAAGCAGAGAGAGAGAAAGAGAGAGAGAGAGAGAGAGAGAGAGAGAGAGAGAGAGAGAGAGAGAGAGAACACTAGGGCCACCACCTTGTGGGTCTGGCTTATGTGGGACCTGGAGAATTGAACCTAGGGCCTTAGGCACTGGAGGCAAGTGCCTTAACCACTGAGCAATCATCTCTCCAGCCCTCCTTGGAATTTTGTGAGAAAAATTTTTATGAAAAACTTGGGGAAATGGGAATGAACTGGCTTGAATGTGTTGCAGGTACTGATGGATGAGTCAATAGAGAGAAAGCTTGTCACATGTGTCCCTCAGCCAAGTTCCCAAAGGTTTCTGAAGCATTCATCAGCAATTTAAATTGTGTTACTTTGGCCCTTGTTGGCCATCTCAAAGAAAAAATTACAGACTGACTAGTCTCCTGCCTGCCAGATAATTACTTTGCTCAGATAAATGTATAAACAAGATTTCCTGTTCTCAACTTAGCTAGATTTTTTAACCTCCCTAACCTCTCTGTTTTAGTCCTAATTTTACCTTTGCCTTGTGACTCAGTCTATTAACTCAATAACATTTAATGAACAAATTTCATTCAAATTATCTCTAAAGGTGTGCAGAAATGTCCAATGCCTCTGAGTTATTCCTTCATTCACCCTAGAGTCTAAAGTACTGTTATTAATCTTGATTAGCCTTTCAGAATTTGACAGAAATTATTGAATCTCTAAACCCAAAAATGCCACACATTCTTCCTGAACACATTATACGGGCTCACAAACTTCATGAAACATCCCCAAATAAAAGGCACTGGCCAATATGGAGATATTAACATCTCCATGATAACCACAAAAATTTCAAAGCCATTTATTACATGTCAGCCACAGACAAATTTGCTCTGGAAGTCATTTATAAATGTTAGGCCCTTCCCTTTATGCTCTACCAAAAAAAAAAAAAAAAAAAAAAAAAAAAAAAAAAACATACAATAGGCTCAGTATCTCCACATCGATCATGAATCATGAGCCTGTCTTGAAACTTGATAAAGCCTGCCTCCATAGAGGATACAATGTGGCTTCAATTGTTATGTAAGCCAATTAAACCTCTGAGTGGTTTCTCTGTGCTTGTTGATGACATTTTCAGTATAGTTTTACTTGGTAGTTCTGGTTTCCTGGGGGACTTTGCCAAATAATGAGGTCAATATTATCAGCTCCATTTCTTCAATCAGAGTCATTTCTTTAAGTGTAATCATGGCACATCTATGTTCTGTTTCTCATAGTTACAATTGCTTCTTTCAGACTTCCTAGATGAAGGTTAATCAGAGCCCCAGAAATTTTCCAGAGCAATGTGCCCAGTGCATCTTGAAAGGCTTATCTCTTCCATGGTTTCCTACCCAGCTTGGCAAATGTCCACCCTGATGGTGAGACATATTCAAATGAAATTGAAAACAATCTTTTGCTCACTCAACAATATCATTACAGCTTTGCCAAACTCACTGTGATGGTTTATATTGATTGTCAACTTGACAGGACCTACAATCACCTAAGAAATGAGCCCCTGGGCATGTCTGTGAAAGACTATTTTGCTTAAGATAATTGAGGTGGGAAAACCCACCTTAATATGGGGCAGAGCCATTCCATGGACTGTGGTCCTACACTGTATAAAGGGAAAAGCTGGCTGAGCAGTAGCGTTCATTATTCTCTGCTTCCTGACTGTGGGCACAATGTGACCAGCTGCTTCATGTTCCTGCACCATGCCATGATAGACTGTAACCTTGAACCAGAAGCCAAAATAACCCTTCCTTCCTTAAATCACTCTGGTCAGGTATTTATTCACTGCAATCAGAAAGTAACTAATACACTCATAAACTTGTTATTGTATTTGAATCTCTACAGTAAACATGTGCCACTGGTGTATTTGAAATCCTATATAAACTAAAACATCACTATCCTAACCTTGCTTGCTAATTTGATTGACAAAATGAAAACCTTGAACCCTTTTAATGGTTATAAAGAATCTTATGGATTGGAATTGAGTGAAAGCTAAATAATCAATATATGTGTCCTAAATATTATCAAGCTGAGTTTATTTAAGCCATTGTATATATACGCTGTATATATCTTAGTATTTGATTTAAAAGCCCTCAGCCAGATCACTTAACAAAGCTGTGTTGAGGAGCCATTCTCCATAATGTTTTGACAATTTTTGTCTTGACTACCTATCTAAGAAAGATTGTATGTCAAACAGTCCTGAAAGATAAAAATACAGTGTGTCCCTCTGGGGAAGGCAGTGGGTTTATATAACCAAAGTATTTTTTAAATGTGTCCTTCTGGGACAAAATTTGACAAATTGGCCTGCACTCTCTTTATAAGCCTAGGGCTCAGAATTTCCCAATTGGATACAGACTCACTGTGGTCCCAACATTCATCCAGTGGGACTGTACATAGCCCATAGGAGTTGGGAGACAAGAGGAAACAGTATGAACATGAAATTCAAGTTGATCTCAGCTTCTCTGGTCTTCTTGCCTACACTGTAAACTGCGTCAGACATACTTGTAATCTTGGAAGCAGGGCAATGTCCCGGGCTCTTTGCAGTTAGATAAGCACAGCCAATCGGGGTAGGAAAGAATAGCTCGTGTCTTCTACATCTGGCCAAAAGGGAGAAAGAGATCAAATGCAACTCTGTGTCTAAACACTGAGGGAAATATGTGAAAACAACAGTTGTTTAACACTAGAGACCAGGTGCTGTCTAACAGTGTTCTCTGTGGGAAGAGAAACTACCACCCAGGAAGAGACCTAGGATGCAAGACAGAGAACGTAGGAAGACGTGCATGGGCTGTTGGGGTAAGAGAACAGAGCTGAGAAGCCCAGCAGGCCAGGGCAGTGTGGGCTAAGGGGGAATGGAGGAGAGGGAACTATAGAGAAAGAGCTGGAGATCTGCAGAGGAATATCTTCTGATTGTCAAGAAAACACTGAGGGTGCAGGTGTGTAAAGAAACTACCAAACCCAGAGGAGAGAACCTCCCTGCAGCTCACAAACAGCAAGGAACAGTTGGTGCTCCGAAAACCAGAGTGGAAAACTCATGGCTCATGGAACAGCAGGAGTGCTCAAGCTTTGATCATCTCTTACCCAGATAGTTTTCTGTCTGAAGCTGTCCACCTGAACACATGTGCCCTAGAGGCTATTGAAGAAGCCCCACCAGTGTCCATCAGCAGCATGCTGCGTGTGACAAAGCACAGCCCAGGGTGCTTCCTGCAAACATTCCCAGAGCCTCAGCCCTTCAAGTGTCAGAATATTTACTGTCACCACTGTCCCACTGTCCCCGATATCTGTCAACAAGGATTCTTCCTGTACATAGAATCTCATAAAAATCTCCTCCAGTGGTTTTCTCTGCCATTTTTAAATCATAGTCTTTGAGACCTCAAAATTTCAGACATTGGACTCAGGTGAGAAACAGATTCCTGCCCATCACTGCATTATCAACCTTACTCCTTCATCACTGGCTTCCCTTGAAGCCCTCCCTTATCCCTTCTGACATTTATGTACCAGCTAAGACATTCCCACAGCTACAGCAGATACTGCCATTAACCGAGTTAAATCAAGAGCAAAAGGCTACTATTACCAGAATTAAACAAAGGTTGTTTAAAACATTTGACTAAAATATAACAGTATTTAAGTTGTTTCAATCATTTTCTCATTCATTCTATGGTCCCTTAATGTAGCTTTTAGTATTTGCTTCTAACTATTAACAAATAATTTGTTTTTATATTCATAGAATGCTTTAATTGGGCATATTCCCTAAAGTTTCTTAGTTCAATTTGTAAATATCTATCTGAAGTCTCAAATTATACTTCTCTTTTTGATGACCAAGATGTATACCTATGTTAAGATAAAAAGAAGTAAAATATTGGAAGTGTACAATGCTGAGATGGTCAGCCAAATCCCTTACATTCTGCCACAGAAAGGAAGATTAATATATCACACGTTAAAAGAGAAATGCTACCTGATTCCTTTTTTAACTCTGGATAGTTAAACAGACTTTAAAGACCATCAATTTTTATATTAATTTTTATTTTATATTAGTTATAATAGGCTATTCTCTTTTATCCATTTGCCCCAGCTCCCACTACCCTGGAGACCCTCCTCAGTATGGTTATGGTATTCCCTGTGGGGACATGAAGTCCTGTCTGTCCCTGTGGGATAGCAAGGCACTGTGCTTCAGGATATTCCTACCCACTCCTTGGTTCTTACAATCTTCCTGCCCCCTCTTCCACAATGTTCCCTGAGCCATATTAGGCCCCTTGGCAGTCTGATTTAGTGTTGCGTTCTCTGTAATCTCTGGATTTCTGTTTTGATAGGTTTTGATTGATCACCATGTCTGTCACCATCAACTTGGGGCTGATTGTCAGGCTAGCATTAAGACCAGTGTTCTTGTCATCACTTCCCCTGTAATTTCTCCTGGGCTGTGGACAATGTTCTAGAAGTGGTACATCTTATGGTGGGCAGCGGACTAACTTTTTGTCTTACTGATGAATCCTGGTTCTCCTCCATTTTCTCTGTCATCTATTTAATAAAGCAGATTCTCCAAACAAGAGAGCAGCTTGAGTTAAAGGGGGGTATGCAAAAATTTGAGAGTTTTGCTTTGTTTTGTTTTGTTTGTTTTGGTGTGCAAACCTTTTTCTCCAGAAAAAAAAAAAAACAGTGGGGGCATCTCTCTGAGGTCTATGAGTTTCATGACAATGGGATTCTGAATTGGTTTCCAGCACCAGACATGAGTTCTTTCCCAGTGATCATGCCTCATGACCAATCAGAAAACAGATGGTTACCTACAGAAGCTGTGTGCCACTATTGTGCACTTCTTGACCAGCTGGTTGATTTCATAGTCTGTAGGGTCTCCTGCTTGTTCATGTTGTTGGTGACCATTTTCCTCCAGCAGCTCCCATAGGGATTTATAGTACTATGAGGGCTAGCCAGGTAGGAGCTAATTTTTACCTTTCAGCTCCAGCATGATAATCTGATGTCCTGTGACCCCAGACAGTGGTGTCTTCCACAATAGGGTCTTACCTTTTAGCTCTGACAGGTAATCAAGTGTTTTGGCAATGGCCTGCATTGTTTTGGAGGCCTCATGGGTATCCCTAGACAACAGCTCACTGTGGGGGCAACCCAATTCTTGGCCTGGGGATTTACCAGCCAGAGTCCATGACTTCAAAGTTAAACTTTCTCCACCTTCATTCTGGACTGTCCCTCCTCCCCTTTATTGGTGGTTGATCTTGAAGAATGCTAGTCAGAGTGGCAGTTTCTGGGGAAGTGATTCTTGTCTTAAATTTTGAGTAATTCCTTCACCACCCTCCCTACCCCTTATCCCTCTACTCCCACCCCAACCTCCAATGTTCTGTCCCTCCCCTAACCTGTCTGGTAACTCCTCTTCTCTCCTATTTCTTCTCTTTCCTGGTCTCAGTCCATACTGCTATTGTTTGCCACCTCTTACATTTGATCCCAGTTAGGAAACAGATGGGAGCGTGCATGCAGGGTTGGATTTCTGTGCCTGCAAGACCTCACTTAGAATGTTTTTTTTCCAACTCATCCATTTTTCTGAAAATTTCATTATTTTATTTTTTCCTTACCACTGAGTAGAATTTCATTGTGAACCACATCTTCATTATCCATTCATCAGATGATGGGCATCTGGGCTGATTCCAGTTCCTAGCTATTGTGAATAGAGTAGCAACAGAGTTGAGGAAGTCTCTCTGTAGAAAACAGTGGAGTCTTTAGGGTGTATGCTCAGGAGTGGTATAGCTGGATCAAATCGTAGATTTATTTTCATCTTCTTCAAGAGTCTTCACACTGATTTCCACAGTGGTTGTACCAGTTTACACTCCACCAGCAGTGCATAAGTTCCTCTCTCCCACAGCCTTACCAGCTTTTGCTGTTATTCAGTTTTTAATGAATGCCATTCTGAATGGGGTGAGATGAAATCTTAGAGTTGTTTTAATTTGCATTTCTCTTATGACTAAACATGTTGAATATCTCCTTAAGCATTTGATGGTCACTTGTGTTTCTTCCTTTGAGAATTCTCTGTTCAATTCTCCATTTTAGTTTTGATTGGGTTGTTTGATTCTTTTATTTTTTATTTTTTTTGAGTTCTTCATAGATTCTAGATATTAGACCTTTGTTGGTAGCATAGCTGGTGAAGATTTTCTCCCATTCTGTGGGATGTTCTGATGGTTTGTTTGTCTGTACAATAGTTTTTGTTTGTTTGTTTGTTTTTTAGTTTCATGAGGTCTTAGTGGTTGAGAGTTGATCTAATTTCATGTGATATTGGGTCTTATTCAGGAAGTCTTTCCCTAAAAGGATGTTGTGGAGTGTTCTCCCTGCTTTTTTCTTCTAGTTGTTTTAGAATTTCAGGTCTTATATTGAGGTCCTTAGTCCATTTAAAGTGGACTTTTGTGTAGGGTGAGAGAAGTGAAAACCATCAATTTTGTCTTTACAGTGAATGCATTGGCACAGGCTATGTCACTGCTCCTGTATAATATTTGTATAAAGAGAGAATGGCAATGTGATAGAGCCCTCAGACTTCATTGGATGAGATCAGTGGCTCCCTTTTCCCCAGAAAAAAATAACACATTAGGTTCTTTCTATGTGTCAGTTTCTTACAACGGTAACCCAGTTCAGTGGCTGGAAGTCCTTCTCACTCCCAGGATTTAATGTGTGCTTACAAAGTGTGTTTCTGTGCTTTTTATAATTGTGCCCATTTCTGAGCTACTGGATTATCAGCACTGGCTTGAAATTTGTGCTGCATAGCTAATGCCCCTGGCATTTGCCACTTGAGCTGTCTCATTACTTCCCTAAACAGAATGATAATGAACAGAAGGCAAGCAAGAAAGAAGTATGGCCGGGGCAAGTATTCTCACCAGTGAGACTAGATGGGTACTGAGAACATGCCAGCCAGCTGAGTGATTTAAAATCACACTCAAAGGAGACACAGTTCACACTTGCAAACCCTAAACCTCATTGCTAATGGCTACAAGCTGTATATGAACTCAGTCCAGATAATATGAAAATGCAAGTAATCTGTCCAAAGGGAGAGCTATTCCTGGAGCATGTTCTCTGGGTATGTGCCAATGTGTGCACAAAAGAAAGGGAATGCACCTGGGGACACTCTTATCCCATATGCAGATTCATACCGCAGAAGTCTACATGCCCAGAATACTTCCCTGAAGAAGAAATATTAATCCCACCTGGACAAAAATGCTATTGATAGTAATCAAATGACTGACTCACTCCTAATCCATAGCTATAGACCAAAGAAGATTATTCCTTTTTCTCATAATCTAAATAGAAAACCAAACTCTTATTTCGCTAGCCAGAACATTGATCCCCTTCAGCTGTCAACAGCCGGGTATCAAGAGCCATCATTAAAACTGACAGTAATTGGCGTTATTACTGACAGCCCAGAGTGGCAGGGTAGGCTCTGCAGAAACAGCAGCACTCATCCTTGAGGGCCCAGGCAGCCCCCTCCTGGATGGGGAAGTTCAGAGAACCCCACCCTGAGACTGCCCTTGTCATTCATGCTCTGTGAAGGCAGAGGACAGCAGGACTTTGGATCCAGCGCTTCCTCCAAAACACTGTTTACTGTCTGCCTCTGTGTACACCGCTTCCCTTCCCAAGCTGAACTGATAGGTGGAAATTCAAAGGCAATGAAAGCTTGGCTCTGATCAGTGATCCACGCATGGCAGGTGCTGAGAGGCCCATGGCAGCACTCACCCGAGCAGGTGATATGACGGGAGAACAAGACTCTGATGCTAATGAGGCCTTAGCAGCAGCATGCAACTTCTCTCCCAAAGAAGCACCGCAGCCTGAGAAAGGAAGCTTCGGGGTTCCATGGTGGTTCTCTCATGTGCCACGTGGTAAAACTCTTCCCACTGCTAATTTGCTTTGTTCACATCCTTGCTATCTGCTTCTTTCTACTAGAGTTCCCCTGTCCCATATCTATGTGACTGCTTGAGCTATGACAATATTAAAGAAGCTTCATTATCTACCCAAGAGAACACTGACTATTTGGGCTTTTATTTTGCACCTGCTCACCAAAAGAGCAGTGTTTCTTACTGTTTGGACAGAATCTCAACAAAATTTTTATCCTATATACTAACCAAATGAAATTGAAAACAGAAAAATTGATTTAAAACTTCCATGTTCAAAGGCAATTCATGAAATAGAAAGGGAAGGGAGAAAAGTTCAAAATCAAGCCTGAGAAGCCACTGTCAAAGCAGATGAATGAGCAATCTGATAAATGTGTACACAGTACATTGAGGAGAATAGGGTACATTGTATCTGCATACCTGGGGGTTGTTCTTATTTTATCTGTTTTGTTGTTACTTTGTCCTGGGTTCATGGAAAAGACTGCATGTTATTTCAGAAGTCATTCTATTCATCTCACTGTTTCCATATATAGGCTGCAGGTGAGAGGACTGGGGTGATACTAATAATAAACTCCATGTTTCCATTCTACTATACAAGAATTTGGAAGTTGGAAGAAATGTCCTCATGAGCAAAGTCATCTCATTGAGGGGATAAAAACAAACTGTACCAGTTTGGTTTTGCCAAAAATAGTAGCCAGCTAATGATGTTTGGAAGAGGAATTCACTTTCCATTAATTGTCAGGCTGATTTAGGATTGTGCTAAATTCAGAGAAGGAGAATCACTGGATCTGTGTTTCTTGAACTCACCAGCTAAATGTCTATGAATGAAGTAGAAGATAGATCAACAATAAGTTATCATCAAAATAAAATAATTATAATAGTTCAGAATGCTTTAAGATAACCTTATAAGAGAAAGACACATAATAGTGCTGGGGAGATGGCTCAGTGGATAGAAACACTTGCTACACAAGCATAAAGACCTAAATTCAATCCTCAACATCCATGAAAAAAGATGGGCATGGCTGTGAAGGCCTGTAATCCCAGCCCTGAGTAGGGCAGAGACAAGGAGATTTCAGGTCTTGCTGTTCAGACAGTCTAACTAAAAAATTAGACTCCAGATTGAGAGCGTCAAGGAAATAATGTGGAAGAGTAGCCATGGACATAGGAAAGGTGCCTTCGCAACACGTGTGTATGCAACACACACACACACACACACACACACACACACACACACCAAAAAAAGACACACAATAAAACTTCACATTAAAAGTTCATTTTTAAAGCTGAATTAACAAAAGAAATATCTGATATCCTACATGTATGAAGAATTCAAATTTTTCACATATTATTGTCAACCTAGCTAAATTCATAGTTTCAAATTACTCATTGCTCTAAATGACTTAACATAGGGAAAAATTAATGGTACATCAATTTAATGTTACAATACTCAAAAAGCAGAGATAACCAGCATTCTATCAAAAATGAAAAGGAGAAGATTTAGGAAGAGAGATATTAAATACCTTTTTTCAAAATTACTATCCTCCATATCTTATTGGTTATTTTATTCATCCTTGTTGATTAATAATAAAAGCCTTCAAGGGGCATCAAAGCCTCTAGTAAGCAACCTAAAATGATTTACCTCAAGCAACCATTGATTTTTCTAGAGCTCAGATTAATTCTTTGAGATCAGAAGCCAACCACTAATTTTTCTGCTGGGAAAAATGAAGCCTAGAAGAATAGTAAAGGGTCTTTCCCAAGGCTATTCAGTTGGTTTTCCAAAACATATAGTTTCTTCAAGGATTTCTTCTCTCTTACTAGATGCCAGCACTCTGCAAGACACTGCCAATACAAAATTAATGCATTCATTAACTTTTTATCACTGTGACAAAGTTTCGGAGAGAAATAACTCAAAGGAGAAAAAAGAGTCGCTGTGGATTATGGTTTGAGAGGTTGTAGTCAAAGATTGTCTGGATCTGTTGCTTTGAGCCTGAGGCAGAGCAGTATATCCCGGCAGTAGGAACATGTGGTGAGAGAGACTGTTCACCTTATGCCGCCCAGGAAGCAGAGACAGGCAGGAGAACTGGGGTCATGTTGTATTGTTGATTAATAATAAGAGCCTTAAACTGGCCTTAAAACCTCTACAAAGCAATTTAAAATGATTTCCCTCTTGTCAGAAAAATGAATTACTTTCTTGTTGCTTTGAACAAATATCTAGCCAGAAGCAATTTAAGGAAGGAAAGGGTATAATTGAACTTATAATTCCAGGAGGATACATTCTAATGTAACGGGGTTTGAGGGGTTCAGGAAAAGTCCTTAAACTCCAAACTTTGAGTTTGTATTTGTTTTTAACAATGAGTTGGAATGAAACAGACTGAGAAAGACAGTTCATAAACTATTACATTTATTCAGGGAAGTCGGGGATGCTAGAGAGACTCCACAAACCTACTGAATCTGTAAAGTAGACAATCTACTGTTGGAAGAGTGAATATTTTTTTTTAATATTTTATTTATTTTGGGAGAGAGAGAGAGAGAGAGAGAGAGAGAGAACACCAGGGCCACCACCTTGTGGGTCTGGCTTATGTGGGTACTGGGGAATTAAACCCAGGGCCTTAGGCACTGGAGGCGAGTGCCTTAACCGCTTAGCCATCTCTCCAGCCCCCAAGAGTGAATATTTATTAAGTTCTTTGTTGGGGGGGTGTGGATGCCCTGCTGGATACTAGAGATACAGAGTGAATGATTTATTTTTTTTATTTTTTGCATTTCTTTATTTCTTTATTTAAATTTTATTATTATTATCCATAATTAGATACATTTAATGAACAGATAATGAGTTGATACCCCCATTTCCCCAATTTCCCTCCTTCCTGTCCCCAATCAGCTGGGTATCCTCCTCCGTGGGCATACTGGATCAGTCCATGTGGTAGGGGATTATGGATAGCCTAGGAGTCAACCCAGTTCCACCCCCTTTTGTATGTTGTGACGGAGGGGAAGCAATGTCTCTGGGAGTTCTCCCCCTCCATGGCTCTTACAGTCTTTCTGCCCCCTCTACTTCTCAGTTCCCTGAGTCATGGTGGTAAGTATTAAGGCTGCTTTATTGTTGAGGTCTTAGTGGTCTCTGTACTTCAGCTTTAGGTTGCATTGAAAATCGTTAGTGTCTGGCTGGCTGGCTTATCCTGTGTTGACTGAATGACTGTGGTTATAGGTCTCATGTTTATCCCACAACACTCTGCTGGGTTTCATATGGCTTCTTCATGGAAGATCTGGTGTGGCTCATCTTGTTCGGATGTCGGCTTATCAGCCTGCGATACAAACAGAATCTTCATCGGAGAGTGAGATCAGTATAAGTTAACTTAGATATACATTTCTATATTAGCTAGATTCCAATATTAGTAGCCTCTCTGTATATCACTCATGTAGTGCATTTCTCTTTGGAGGCCTAAGATTTTGGTTCCCAGTGCATTTTGCCCTGAGTCCCCAGTTTCTGTTAAGGGCTCCCCATCACTGAGTGGATTACTTGGCCAAATTAAAAGCTTGATTGCCTCTTCCAGGCTATGGCTCCTCCGTTGCACAATTGCTCATTTCATGGTTAGCTGTTCTCTTCCAGTAGGAAGTGGGTTCAGCCTACTCATAGTGGCAGACTGTGTTTCATGTCAGTGGTCTCTGTTTACTCCAGCTGTCATTGACCAGTTTCCCCTAGCAGCTTATGCAGTGCCTTCCAGCTTTGCACTAACTACCATCTGGGGGCTGGTTACCTTTCTGGACCTTGCAGGGTCTCTCAATACAGATAGATGGCTTTCTGTGGTTTCTTCAGCAACAGGATCTTGCCTCAGGCCTGGGGTGGGCTTTCAAGAGCTTTGACAGAATCCTGTCTTGTTTTGGGACCTCATGGGTCACTTTGGTCAGCAACTCAGTGAAGGAAGGAGCCAGCAACTGGAACTAGAAGTTGCCAGACTGATCAATTTTTCAAAGGCTTAGAATCTCTCCCCTTCTATTCATGGCCCCTCTTGCCAGATGACACCCACTACTTGCTCAATATGTTAAAGTGTGCTTATGGCTTAGCTTCCTGCTTAAGTCATCACCTCCCCCCTCATCCCTTACCACTTTTTCACGAACTCTCATAACTGGTTAGGAACCACATATGAGGGAGAATATGCGGCATTTGACTCTTTTGAGAGTTCGCTTAGTAAGATCTGCTCCAAGTCAGACCATTTTTCTCTAAACTTCAATATGTCAGTTTTCCTTTCAGCTGAGAGAGTGAATGCTTTAGACACAGCCCTTGTCTAATCTTCACAGGGGAGGACAATCTGAGACAATCAGAAAAGCAAATGTGTTGCCATCGACCCTGTTATTACCTTAGAAACCAATGGATCCTAGAAGTTGGCCATAAAATCTGTTTATCTACCTACTACTACTTTTTCTGTCTCCTCTTCCAAAGACAGGGGCCTTTTATAGTTGTACATACTGCATCATCTTTGAGGGAGGAACTCCAGTTAGGTAATGTGTTTAGGGATCCATACATGAGATCTGGGATCATGAGCAAAGCCTTTTTTTTGTCCAAAGGGTCAAGCAGGCTGGTCACTTTTCTTAGGTCCAAGCAGCTAAAGAGTTGTAGTTAATCTGTCTACTCAGGTATGGAAGTCCTGAGTAATACTGCTTTCAGATTTCTCCTCTGGTGCAGTTAATAACCCCCTAACCTATGGACAGATCCAGTATGCACACTGAGGAAGTACCCCAGTGGGTGGGGGACAGAGAGGAGGGAAATGGGACATGTTCATAATATTTGATCATACACTGTATATACTTATTAATAATAAAGATATTAAATAATAAAAAGAAATTAAGAAAAAGAAAATCAGCTGTAATTTCAGTGTTTGCTTGATAAAAGAAGTCATCCTGGAGCATATGAGGATGTGAATTTGACTGGCACCTACAAGCCCCTTCTTGTTACACCTGGGCAATGAGGGCCAGGTCTAGATATGATCTCTGACTGCTATACTTCACTGAATTCAGCCATCCAAATGGAGCATGTTTCCATACTGGGTCATGCAGCCCATAACAGATCCAGTGCTGAAAAGTCAAGGCTATGAATGTGAAGCCGCCCTTAGTTGTTCATAGTTTCTTCTAGAAAGTACCTTAGAGACCTTTGAGAAGTCCATAAAGGAGACTGAAATCCATGCTCAAATACAACCACAACAGCTCCCAGTGATCCACCTTCATTCCTTCTCTCTCAGCATGTCAGAGATAGATACCTGGGCAATGTAGCTTCTGATAAGAAATGTCTAAGGAGTCGCAAAAAATAAATTGATACAATGTGTGGAAAGCAGGGAACCTTGTACATGCTGTGCTGTGCCTTAAACACAAGTAGGCTGGTGAGGAGGGCGCCTCAGTCAGTACAGTACTGGCCTTTTAGCATGCAACTTGAGTTCCATCCCTAAAAGCTTTGTTTTAGAAAGTGCAGAGGGGGCATTATAGTGGGCAGCATTTGAAATCCCAGGGCTGGGTAGGTGGAAATAAGCAGATCTCCAGAGCTCACTGACCAGCCAGTCAAGGATAACAATAACTGGTGAGTTCTAGGTCATTGGGTGACCTTGTCTCAAAAAAAAAAAGCTGATGGCACCTGAGGAATGACCCTGAAGGTTTCCTCTGGCCTCCACACACACTCATACTCCCAAGTGCACCACACACACACACACACACACACACACACACACACACACACACACACACACACACACGTGGACACCAAAAACAGAAAACACAATGATTAGGACTAGCTTTGGAAAACCTGTAACCCAGATGATATGTCTGTGTAGAGCAATGTTCAGCAAAGGAGAGCAAAGCAGGCAGGGCCTAAGGACTCACCCTTCCTCCTGTTAGGCTGTTGCAGTCAGCTTTCTAGTTGCTGTGCAGAAAGAACCCAAGCAAAGGTGGCTTGTGGAGGAATGGGTTTATTTGGCTTACGGACTTGAGGGGAGACTCCATCCTGGCAGGTAAAATGATGGCATGAACAGAGGGGTAGACATCACCTCTGCCACAGCACTGCAAACAGCAGCAGGAAGGTGTGCCAAACACTGGCAAGGGGAAGCTGGTTTATAATCTCCATAAACCCGTCCCCAACAACACAGCTCTAGCAAGGTTCTAATTCCTGAACTGCCATCAGCTGAGGATCAATCATTGAGAACACATTCATTTGTTTGTGGGGGACACCTGGATCAAACCATGACAGAGGCCTTATCTAGGCAAGGAGAGAAATCCTGTATTTTCTATCAGGATTCCTCATTCTACTTTATCTGTGGAAGGAGGGTGGTGAGTCATAAAGAGACAAATTCATTAAGCTTTATCTGACCTAGAGCCAACTTTAATGAAAACTTGTATCCAGAGTCTCAGATGAGGAGTCATCTATAGTGTTAAGTGCTGTTTGATTTGATGATAAAAGGAGACAGAAGAAGGAACAAATCTCTATGGAAAAATAAATCGGAATTTTATGTGAATTTAGAGCAGACTTTTGTTTCACTAAATATAGAAATAAGTTGCCAGGGACCCTGTCAAAACAAAGCATAATAAGGATTACAGAAAGAAAATATAGTGGGTTCTGAAAATACATCACAGAGGATTCTTCCAATACAGAAACCCTCCCTAAAGACATATAAGCTAGATCCAGAACAGCCCTTTTCAGGGAGAATGGACAGTGGTAATAATGTCCCAAAGAGAGAAAAACAAGTGCAAAGGCCCTGAGACAAGACAAAACAGGATTCATGCAAGGCCTGGAAAAAGTCCAGTGACAAATATGAAAGGGACAAGAGATGAAACTGAGACAGGGCAGGGTCCTGATGACAGACCTTGAAGCCAGTTTAAGGGATCTTACCTTTATGCTCTGGACAATGGGAAACTATGACAGTGTTTTAAGTTTGAAATTTAAGTTATGAGGCTTTATAATGTTGCCCTAACTAAAGAATTAGGGTGAATTCGAAAGGAACATACTGGAACCAAGAAGATGAGGCAGGAGCTATTGCAGAATTCTAGGAGAAAGATGATGGCCAGAGGTGTGGGGTGTGAGGGGAGGGGTTGCAATGGAGATCTGAAGAATGAGATTTTTATCTACATACTTGGTATCAGTCACATGAACAAGCAAATTATGGTGTCTTTAAGGAAAACAAACTCAAAAGCCCACTGATCACGAATCTTTCCAGTTTTCACAAAGGTCACAAAGGTCATTCTCCTAGCTGTGGAAGTGAGGAATCTTGGAAACGTTGCAATCCCCCTCTGTTCTTGTTTGGCAGCCCAAATCCAGTCTCTGATTTGTTCACAGGCCCTATGACTACCTTCCAAAGTGATATTGTATCAAATTGTTCTCAGTTCAGACTAGAAATTGACTTTAGAAAAAGACAAACCTGCAAGGAGCTACTGGGGGCATGCTCAGGGCAAGCAGGGGGGCAAGATGGGAGACGGAGCTTGGAGCCGTGATGTGGCTGCAGGGAGGGATCAGGTGGTCTCACAGGGGCTCTGTAGAAACCATATTGCTTATCTCAAATGAAGGCAAGGTCCTGAGTACTTTTACCAGAGGCATGATCGTCAATGAGGCACATGTGCCAGGAAAGGACAAGACTTGGCAGTGACATTGTCTGGGTTGTTAGTATTCAAGCTCCCAGGGCTAGGGAATGAGTGTGTCCTGGGCTCAGCAAAGCATCCCACACCATAACCTTTCTGTCTCCTTCTACTGGTATCCACATTGTCCCAAGCCAACCCTACCACTCACCTTGACAATGAATCCCTCTGAACTGATTTTGTCCCCACTCCTGATGCCCTCAACTCCCTTCCCTAGCAAGCAGCCAGAACTGGTTTTGTGAACTGTAAGGCTGATCAAGTCAACTTTCAATGACTTTCCCAACCGACATAAAAGTAAAACCCAACCCCTTACCCTGCCACCTTCCCCACATGCCTCTGTATCTTAAAGCCGACTTCCCTCTCACTAGGTGACTGCGTTCTCTCTGTGTTCTCTGCATCAGCAAACATTCCCACCCCACTAGCTCTTTCCATCATACTTTAAGCAGCTCTTCTGAGCCTCTACTACATGCCATCATGTGTGCTCTTAGGAGAAAAGCATGAGAATGTGTCAATTACAGAATTTGGAACATATGAAGTGGGGAAGAGCAACCTGAATCTTTCTTTGCCTCATAAACAGCAAGAACGAAGACTCAAGTCTGATTGGAGAAGAGAAGGCTGACCTCAGGCAAACAGCCAATGGCTTCACTAAGGCTATTTGTGACTCAACAGACACTCATTTGCAAGGTGTTGAGAGGGGAAACACAAATTCATCATGGTCCCTGCAGACCTGGAATTCCAGCAATTCCTAGACTTCATCTTTTCATTGGTTCCCATGTGTACATTTAATTTCATATCACAAAGCTGTAGCAGATTGTTTGTGCAAAAGACATCTGTGCTTATGTCAATTTACAACTAACCTTGCTGTTTTCAGTGTGATATTATGGATAATCCTAAATAGTGATAAAACTAAAATCACAAATACATAGATTTCATTATCATGTCAATTTTTAACTGTGGATTTGCCTTTCTAATCATATATTCTAGATGTTATCTTTGATTCAGTGGTACTTACAATAATCCTCATAGCTTTGAACAAAGACAACTCTTCCTCACATTATAAATGTGATAAAGAATGCTTCAGCATCGCACTGACTAGCCTCAGCCACCTGTTTATATGGTGGCTGATCAAAATCTGAAACTCCCAGCTCTCCTTCAACCCTGTGGAAGAGTGCTCCATGGAAGTACCCTGTAGAGTACTCTGTGCAAGTATTCAATGTAAATACCCTGGGGAAGAACTAAATTATATATATGGGATGTTTTTCATGATCCATTGATTTCCAACCCTAGTGAATTTCAATAGTATAGTTGGCCTTCTGGCCACTACCACACTAGGTCATTTAAAGCATTATTTAGGAAATTGCAAAACCCTTTCTGTTTATCAGGATCATATTCCATGGCATACCACAATTACACACTGGGCACTTGTTCCTTTATTCCTGTGAATTCATGCCCTGCTCTTCCTTTGACTCCACCACTAGATGTCTGGTGTGACCGCTTGCATCAGCTGAGCTCCTTTGTAGCGGTGAGTAAGTAGAGCTTGGTCATTGGGCATCACCATTTGGAGCCAGATGTTGGAAAGAAAGGTGATTATATTCATTCTCCTTTATTCTGTGCTTAGGCTAAATTTTTGCCAGGTTATATTCCTGTTGGACTACAACATTGATTCAGTCCATTCTTCAAAGACATCAGGGAGGCTATCTCCAGTCAAACCTAGGAACTGGAATGGCTTCCTTAGTTAGTAGTTACTGGTGGTCTCCACATTCACCCTCTGTGCATGGACCCTCAAACCAACTTATTTCCACTTTTCTCCTTTCTGGAAACTCTATGACATATGTAAACATTAACTACCATTAAGCTAAGGTGAGTCATATAAGCTCTTAACTTTGAACCTGCAAAACTATATACATACCTATAAATAGCTGGACCTTTACTTAAAAGACTTACTGGAAATAATTGTATTCTCAGTGTATTGGCTTATGCCAGTAATCTCTCCTCTGGGGAAACTGAGGTATGAGGAAGAAAAGAGAGACACCAGCCTGTGTTACTCGGTGAATTCAAGGTCAGCTGGGCTACATAGTGAGGACCTGTCTCAGTAGAAAGTTTACTTGGAAGATACACACTGTACTTCTCCTTTTAAAAAAATGCTGGTAATCAAACTATGGGGACCAGCTCCTGTGAAGGCGTGAAAACTGAGAAAGACAAATTCAAGTACTTGAGAAAGTATCACCTCTCTCCCTGATCTAGGACTTAAAAAACAGTTGAATTTCTCAGAAGCACCAATCAAATTGCAGTAACATTAATTAGATTTTAAAAAGTGATGTTATCAGAAAATGCCAGAACCCTATCTGAAAAATTGCTACATTACCTTCAAGTCCCTGACAGCTCAATTTGATGTTCAGGTGTTTTTGCCAAAACAATGGCTTAATCACTCCATTACAGGCCAAATTGCTGTACTAACCGATAAGTGTATGGTGTGCCATCTCTTATCCCCAGCAGCCACAGATAGGTCAACTCCTGAGAGGGTGACACCCAGGAAGGTATACCATAAATCCATGCGTAGAAAACCTTCAGACTTCAGCAGTTCCTGTATGCAGGGAATGTGCTCACTTGTGCCTGGGGAAACACAATGTTAACATTTTATGTAAGGGTTTAGGTGGATTTATAAACCTGGGTTACAACTACTGTATAACCTTCCAAAATGTACAATTTATAGAATAGTCTATTCCTGGAACATTTTTTGAGAATATCAACAAATTGCCATGCTGATCTAAGCCTTGTTTATGCAGAGCACTTGAATTTTATATGAATTTCTCATTTACTCATCTGAAAACTTTATGTCGTGAATGCTGCTCTGCATCCACTTACCTATTGAATGATTCATTTGTTTATGTGTTTGTTTGTTAGAATCATGGGAACAAAGGATCAGAATGGTTATAAGCTTGTCCTGGGCCAAACAGTTCCTAATAAGCACAGCCTGGATAGAGGGACACCTTTTGACTCCAAGCCCAGTGTCTGATTCCTTCTACCACAAATCACTTCTATTAGCTCAGACTGTTCAAACTCATCCTTCTGGTCCGTAAAATTCATTCTTGAATTTACAAGACAATAATCCTGGCACTGACACACTGGCCTCCATGGAACTTTGGTGACCATTGAGTGTCCAGCATACTAGTTCCTGAATTAAGTCCTCCTAGGAGCTGATGTCAGCTCCCTCATTTTCAAAGTGATCCATTTCAACGTGACTTGTTTTGGCCAATGAAAAGAAGTTAGACACGACAATGAGCTTTACAGGCCATGACAAACTTCACTGGACTCCTGAACCCTTCACCCCGCTATGCAAAGAGCTAAATGGCAAACACCTGGCACAGACCAGAACTCTGTTACAACACAGTCAACCCCAGATCTAAGAGCAAGGATTAACATTGTTCTTTTAAGTGATGGAGAACTTTTCTATTCATTGTTGCCATAGCAAAAGCACAGACTCATCAGTGTATGATCTGTTTGTCTGTGTGTTTACCTCTTTACTCTCAGTCTCCCTGGCTGGAACATAAAGTCCACATGAGCGAGGCTGTCATAGCCAAAATGGAATACATGGTATAGATTTGGCACTTGGTAATTATGTTAAAAATTATTAGCAATACCCAAATACAACCTGAACTTATAAAAATTTAAAACTCATTGGCTAATAGGATACTTTAAGGTTTAATGTTTAAATATTAAAATGTAGGTGATTTCCTAAATGTTTTTATTGATTAATAACAGTGTTTTTATCTTCTCTAAAACCAAACCAAGTGAATATGAAAACAATTGAATTTAACTATGTTAAGTAGCAGAAAGGAGCACATGGAACTATTTTCCCAAGAGGAATGAAGTAGTCATTGTATGCCAAGAGTGGGTATTGGTCAAAACTTAAAGCAATGATCCTGGTCTCTAGTCACTCCTGCATCTAACCCTCCATCTACACCCTGAGTCATCCCTCCTTTCCTTCTTTAAATTTGAGTTCACACCCACCTGGCCCTTTGTCTGGAATGCCCTTGTCCAAAATCACTACATGATGAAATTAAAACAATTCAAAGGTCACTCCTTTACAAAGGCTTTGCTGTCTTTCCTGTGTAGAATTCATCTTCTCCTTTGAGTGTAGAGAAGCTATTTGTATGTCCTACATATCATTTATCACATCTGGCCTTCTTTCCAGGCATGAGAGCCTCTAATAAGCAATGTGAGGATACAAATCATGTCATATTCATTGCACGCTGCACTTAAAATATATTTCCAACAAATATTTGTCACTGTGAATGATGCACTCATGTTTTCAAATATCCTTTACCACCATGGCATGCATTTGAACAGAAGAAAAGAGAATAAACTACATTTTTAACCAAGATTTCTCATAGTATGGGATTGTTGTTAAAAACCAAACCTATTTCAGTAAGCTCTACTATGCATAAAGAGGCTGAGATTCTGCCCTTAGAGCTGACATTCACAGATAAGAATCACCCAAGTTGAATTTGAAATAGTTTGTATGTATATTTGACTTTTAGTCTAGATAATATTTATAAAGCTTATCACTTCTTTTATGAAAGAATCAACTTGACATTTGGACATTCAAGCTAGGCTAACTTGTGGGGAAAGCAAAAATCATGGACATTATTTGGTCTGATTAGAAAATATCGAGATACAGGACCCCCTGAATACGATGCATCATTCCTGCTTTATTCCTTTGAGGTAATAAGTTTCCTCTTTTAAAATTTAAACACACTTGAGATTGCCCATACAGCAAAGTTAATAACAGGTATTCATATACTAATTAAATGAATTTAATGAGATTTTCTTCCCTTCTGGGTGCCAGTAATAAATGGTGGTCCTAGAGAAAGTAGATTTAAAGTCGGGGGAGGGGTGGGCCTCAGTAGGGAACAGCTGCAAGGGATTAGGAACCTAGATGAAAAGAAGGAAGGCCAGGATGAAAGAGAAGCAAAAGAGAAGAGGTTGCTAATGAAGCCTCTGAAATCATACCCAAGTGTTCCTGAGAGACAGAGAGCTGAGTTCATATGACATCATGCATTTCCTTGAGCCCCCGTCATTCAGGACTGGAATAGAGAAAAAAATCAACACTCTTTCCTGACTCTTTCAACTTTCATATTCCCTATACACACTCACATTAAGGAACTTCCTCCAAGGTAACTCAGACCATGTATTGACATGATATGTATGATGTACATTAACAGGCTTTCAGGACAAATGTCAAGATGACAAACATTTATAATGTAGGTTAAGCACTGCCCTAATGGCTGTGGTGAGGGGCTGGATTTCCTTTCTACATAAATCTTTCCTTCTCATGATCTTTCCTTTTCCTGCTTGTTTAGCTGAACAGCAAACATTTTGTTAAAACCTCTGCCACCTGTTCTCCCCACAATGGTGTCTGGGCATGGTGGTTGGTTGTTTCCCCTACCTCTTTCCCAATTCCTCTGAACTGATTCTAATCTGGAATAAATGTGTGTGATAAGAAAGTGCTCTCTGTCATAATTGTCCAATTCTTTGGCATTCTGAGACCCGAGCTCTGGGGAAGTACAGCAGTGAAGCCCCTGGTCTTCACCCACTGTGGCCCCATTACCATGTGTTAGAACATTTGACCCTGGCTGACAACTGGAAGAAATGTCTCACTAGGGGCAGACATTAAGGTTTTCTATGCTACCTGCACTTCCTGTTCCTCTTCAGCTTCCCCTCTGTGAACACGATGTGACCAGCTCTGCTTTGGCTCCGTCTGCCATGGCTTGTCCTCCATGAAACTTCCCCTCAAAACCATAAGCCAAACAGGCGCCTTTCCTCCCTTAAACTGCTTCTGGTCAAGTATTTGCTCAGAGCAGTGAGAAAGTGATTCAGTCAAACATATTTTGTCTTCAAAGAGCTAGCAGGTTAAGAAAAGAGAGAGAAAAAAACAGTAAACCGTGAAAGGATTGGCTGGGCTAGGCAAGGATGAAGAAGACCTCGTGCAGAGAGAGCAGGGCAGGAGCTAATCCTGGAGTGGCCATCACTTCTGCTCACACTATGCAACAGTAAAAGCTTGGGCTAAACACACATGTGGGGGCAGCTCTTGGACCTACATGCTGAACAACTGAAGAGGGTCTTTTCTAGGGAGTGGGAACCTGACAAAGTATTTAGGCAGGGTGTGAAATGGTTAAGCTTGTGCTGATATGGTTCCTGGATTAGCATCGCATGCTGGGGAGTTAGAGGTTGGCTGGAAGGAGGCTACAGCACAAGGTCAAATGAGAAAAGTTCAAGGAGGCATGAACAATGGGAGGGACGGTAAGGATCAAAATGACCAGGTGTGATGCCAATATTGCTCTGGTTCTTGGGAAACTTCTGAGTTCAGTGATATTCAATACACCATTATAGAAAAATATACATAGAATGAGTATATATAATTTAAAGGATAATTAAGTAAAAAAGAAAGGTGACTTGCAAATTATAAAATATTGATATGTTGAAAATCAATCAGTATAAATCAGAAAATAGAATAATCTGGATGAGAACAGCCCTTAAAGCCGTGTTAGGCTCTGAATATGGTCACCACTGAGGGAGAAAGTTAGATTAAAATCCAAATAGCTTTGCTCACCTCAGAAGATTTGAGGGCCCAGAAGAAAGTCAGCTCTTTCCCAATGAACCACAGGCCCATAGCTATGACATCCTGGCAAGAGATGAGCCACACCAGACCTATCGTGGAGAATCCACATGAAACCCTGCAGAGAATGATGGGATGAACAAGTGACCCAAAGCCACAGCTAATCAGTCAACACAGGATAAACCAGCCAGACAGATACCAACAATTTTCGACACAACCTAAAGCAGAAGTACAGAGACCCTTAAGTCCTCAACAATAAAGCAGCCTTAATACTCACCCACCATGACTCGGGGAACTGAGCAGAAGAAGGGGCGGAAAGATTGTGAGAGCCATGGTGGGGGAGAACTCCCAGAGACATTGCCCCCCTCAGTAACATCACACTAGGGCCTGTGAAACCAGGCTGACTCCTAGGCTATCCATGGTCTCCTGTCCCATGAACTGATCCAGACTGGCCAAGGAGGAGGATATCCAGCTGATTGGGGACAGGGAAGGGGGACACTGGGGAACTGGGGATAACAACGCAGTTTGTCCATTGATGTAACTCATTATGGATAATAAAAAATAATAAAATAAAATAAAAAGAAGGTCAGATCTTTCAAGTTTCCACATGAACATTGCAAGAAAAAGTGGCTGCTCTGCCCAGTGGAACTCCAGTCTTCTGCCTTGAGTTGATGGGGGAATGATCTCATTAATATGACTGGAACTTAAGAAGTGAAACCATTTTTGAGGAGAAAGGAAGGAAACTGTAAAAATAAGTATCCAGGCATGTAGGATACTTAAGTGAAGATTTCTACTGGGAATGTGCATCTATGATTGTCAAGATCAGAACAAAGATGAAGGCTGGATACTGAGGTCAATGCCCTGTATAGGAATGAAAGCACACAAGTGTAAAGAGTAGTAATACACAGAACTCCCCATCCTTTAATGTGACAAAGATGAGACCCCCAAAACGAGCCTCAGGCCTATTGTTCTGACCAGGGAGTTAATATTTTTCAATTCATTTCAATGATATTATTGTCCTTGTAATTTTCCTGTAGATTTAAACCTCTTTTCCTACAAACAAACCATTTTATCCCCCAAAGTATCAGCATGATCATTTCTCATCAATATTAAGGCTTTTAACTATACCCTTATCTCTTCTTAAAAAACAACTGATTACCTGTCATTGGCTTATACTTTCCAAGATGGATTCTGTAAAAGGTATTTTATCTTACACATAGCCTGAGTCAGCCAAGGATATATTATCACATGTTTCAGGATACATTCAGTCCAAGCTGAAATGAAAACCTCTTTCTTCAGCACTTTGTCCTTTTGCCCCCATGGACAATGGAATTTTTATATAATATTTTTTCATGATACTCTTGCCATTCAAATGCCCTAAACATTTTTAAAGCCATATTTCACCATAGCATCTTATTAGGGAAATAGGGAAAATCTAAAGTGAATTTCTGAAATTGTATGAAGTAGTCCCAATAAAAATATTCACAAATATATGAATGAGTAGGACACAACTAGGGTATATGATTAATTCAGTTTTTACTGTTATTGCTACACTTCTATGTGAAGACAGTGGGATTAGATTTCATCTGGGGCCTTGGGAATTCAAAGAGAATTACTTCTATACTTGATAATATCAATCTAGATATCCTAAATTATCACTTGACAATTGTCCTAGCGCTACTTATATTAGAAAAGATGAAGATGAATCCATCATAATTAAAGTTTTAAAATAATTTTATTATAATCTGTTACTTCATAAACTAATCCATTTCATTATTACATCCTTCCCTAAGTTTTTAATTTCAAAATTCCAAAATAAAGCAAACATATGACTTATTATTTATGATGTTTTAATGTATTTATCACTATTCAAGGTAAGTGCCATAGGAAAGGAAATAAATTATGCGTCCAGGAAAGCTACACTTCATAATTCTTGCGCTCTTTAATGTCAGTGCTCTCTGGGCAGGTTGTCAGGGACGAAGTAGCAGCTAATATACATTATGTGGATTCAACCTTAACCATCATTTTATGACCCAGAAACTCATAGATCTGCAAGCCTAAATTACAAATCAATTTGATGCCAATTATTTTTATCTTAACTACCTTATTGTACCCTGAGAATGAAAATGAAAAGTCCATGATAGTATATCATGTCATTTATTCTCATTGGAAATACTAGCACAGGCACTGTATCTGCTCATCCAACTCATCATTAATTGAGCACTTGCACTAGGCCAGGCTTTGTTTCATTAAAGAATGTTAACCATGCTGGAGAATAATGCAGCTCATGACTTCTTAGAAACATAGTATATCTCTAGCAGATCTCTTTGTAAGGGTTTGTGAACTCTCAAAAAGATACTATTAATTATTTTATAAAAAGATTTCTGGGAGAAAAAAGCTAAACACCAGCTATTTCCCGAGATGTAACTTATCCTAAAGAAAGTTCCTTTCTGTAGAATCATATCACATAACTTAACCAAAGAAGGCTGCAAAAGAGAATCCTAGTTTTTGCACAATTCAAAAGAAGTCTGTTGTCTATTTTTATAGGTATCCCTATCAAAGACTAGAGAAGCCAGTCAATTTGTTTGACAAATACAAAATCTGAAATCCTAGAAAGTTGGATAGTATCAAAAGGGTAGACATTTGAACATAACTGAAAAATATATTAAGTTGTTCCATTTCTCTCTCTCTCTCTCTCTCTCTCTCTCTCTCTCTCTGTGTGTGTGTGTGTGTGTGTGTGTGTGTGTGTGTGTGTGTGTGTGTGTAAGTGTAAGTGTATGTGTATGTGGAGGCCAAAGAACAATCTCAAGTGTCATTCCTCAAACACCAATCACCATTTTTTTTGAGACAATGACTCTCACTAGCCTGGAGTTCCCCATGTAGGCTGCACGGGATGACCAATAAGCCCCAGGGACCCCCTATCTCCACCTGGCTTTTACTCAAACACTAGTATTTCAAGTGCCCATCACCATGCCTGCCTTCTTTATCAACGTGGGTTCTCGTGATCAGACGCAGGTCCTTATGCTTCCAAGGCAAACACTTCACTAAATCGGCTATCTTCAAGGCCCCAAGTATTGCATTTCTTTCTTCTCCAATTCCCTACACTGTTGTTGACATTCCCTTTGTAGAGAGCAAGAGAATGGCCTATTCCTTTCTGGTTTTTTTCTCCCTTTACAAACTCGGGAGGCAGAGGAAGGAGGATTACTGTGAATTTCCAGGCCAGCCTGAGATTACATAATGAATTCCAGGTCAGCCTGGGCTAGAGCAAATCCCTACCTCAAACAAACCCCCACACACACCACCACCAAAAAAATCTGGTTTTTCTTTAACAATAGAAAAGATAAGCCATGGGATTGTTTTAATAGTAGTGGTATGCTCCAAAATGGCACAGTAATTAATGGCCTATAAAAAGTACGTGTGTTGAAATATGTTCCAAGTGGTATTAGAAATGGGTACTTACACATATTCAGTCATCCTTCTCTTTATTCTCTTTTTAAATATATCCACACCCCATTCTCACAGTCTCCCAGCCACAAGGCACTTTATCTGTCAACCCCACATATCTTAGTTGTTCAGGAGTTTTTCATCACTCAAGAGAGCAAATTCCCATACAGGGAAGAAATTTCTCCCACAGGGCACTTAACGATAAGCCACTGAGATTGGAGGTGAAACTGCAGCTTGGTCATTTAGTTACCTTGATACTGCTGGGAAATGGACTAAAGGTAGAGTTGATCAGGCTTCTGGAGGGACTCTTGCTATTAAATTTCATCTTGGAGAACAAATCAAACCCAGATAATCCCCTGGGAAACCTTCTTTCACAACCATGCTTAGCAGTAAGAACTAATGAAACCAGAGTTTCAGATGAATTAAAAAATGAATATTTGGGGTATATCCCTGGACAAACCACCCTTACCACTGGGCACAGGTGACTGAAATAGAGCAGAAGTAATTAGGAATACAAGAAATTAAAACACCAGCCATCACTCTTATTCTCTGCACTGCTGAGCTCTCAGGTCCCCGGGGAGATGGTTTGAGGAACACACAGCAGCATGCCTTCAGCAGATGTATCTTGTCCCAGGCTCAAGGAACACTGTAGAAGATGGGGTGGAAAGAACTCAAGCCATGGAGGAGATGGAGGAGTGCTGTGGAATGTTGTCTTCTCATACTAGGCATTCTTTCACAGCAATGAGAAAGTAACTAATATTAGCCTTGCCTATGATAAAGCACCTTAAATAAATGATTATACCTTTATGAGTATTAATCACTTGAATTTTTATAAAAACTTGTGAATTTCATAACAAAATCCAAAGGAAGTAGAACATTTGTTTGCCCTTCCATGTCAAGTCCCTAACTTTCTCTTCACCACTCCTTAGCCTAATAGATTATGTGAAAAGAGCCTTTTCCCTTGGTGAGAATCCCCTATAGATAGAAAGGAGACAGAAGAATGCAGTTGGGCTATTCATCTCCTTATGTGCTAGCAAGTCCCCTCAACCACAGGTCATTGCTTCTTCAAGTGCCCTCTCCAAGTGCTGGAAACTACTCCCCCTTTTGCCCCTTCAGATCAACTCAACTGTTAACAGTGCTCAGGTGCTATTCTTGATCCACATGCCTCATTATTATTTTATTCTGTTTACTGTTCAGTTTGTATGTCCTCTCTGTTTCACTTACTGATAAAACCAGTCAGCATTTTCTTATACTAATACTTAAGAACAAGGCTTAAAACCATAAAGTAACAAATCAATAAAATTTACACAAGAACTTAACAGTACCCTAATCAAAGGTGTTAGAAATCATTGCTATGGATATTACTCATTACATATACTAAAATTCAGGATGAAAATTCCACTTAAGCTAAAAATATTTCTGTTCGTCAAACGTAGATATCAAATAATAAAAAAATTAAAATTTACAAATGGCAGATATTGAAGATTCTTCTACAAAAGTAATTACAAAAATGTTGACATGGATCTCAGATTGCAATTGAATCAGCCTCTTGGGAACTTGGTGTTTTCAAATGCAGACCCTTTAGAAAAGAAGATAAAATATCATTGGATTTCCATCAGTTCAGTCTAGTTAGGTTACTATTAATCAAAAAGAAAGTGGAAGCTGATTCCAGTGTTATTTGTCAACTACACACACTTAGAAATAAGAAGTGGAAAACCTTGTTAAGTTTTCCAATATAATGAGATTGTGTTACATCCAAAGAAACTTGCACCCTCTTCTGGACAGTACTGAGTGACCTCTAACCTGGGAAGCATCTGCAGAGTTTTTTTTTTTTTTAATTAGATGGGATTTGGTCCTCTCCCCATTCTCATTTTTAAAACAAGAACTCTGACATTAACCCATCATTTTTTTTGTTTTCTTAAATTTATTGACAATTATATTTTGTTGTTGTTTTGGTTTTTGAGGTAGGGTCCCACTCTAGCCCAGGCCAACCTGGAATTCACTATGTAGTCTCAGTGTGGCCTCGAACTCATGGCGATCCTCTTCATAAGTGCTGCCATTAAAGGCATGCACCACCATGCCCAAGTGATTGTTTTGTTTTTACTGACTATTTTATACATGTATATAACATATATTTTTTATTTTTTTAATTGACAACCTCCATAAATAGACAATATACCATGTCATAGTCCCCTCCCAAGTTCCCCACTCCACTGAATCCCTTCTTCTTTCCAAGTAGTCTCTCTTCTATTTTGAAGTCATCATTTTCTGTCTGATTATTCAGGTCTTTTGTAGATAGCATCAGCTACTGTGAAGTCATGAATAACAAGACCACTTTATATCTGGAAGACAGCATTGTAAACAGTCCTCCGTTTCCTTTAGCTCTGACATTCTTTCTGGCACCTCTTCCACAATGGTTCCTGAGCCTTGGAGGGTGTGATAGAGATGTCTCACAGTGCTGAATACTCCACTGTCAAATCTTCTCAGCACTTTGGTGAGTTTTGAGTCTCCCCAGTGTCATTGTCATCTGAAAAGAGAAGTTTCTCTAATCAAAAGTGAGAGTCTCACTAATATATGGGCATAAAAAGAAGTATTTAAAGGGCAGCTTGGTCCACATTATATATCCATTGACCCAGACAACAGAAATTATCAAATATTTTAATTTGAGCCAAAAGATAAAAAAGAAAAATATGAAAGCCACTTCTGTTTCGATTTCACCCCTTTACTTACAATTAATTAATGTGGTCCTCTCTACAATAAATAAGAGAGTTCCTGGCTATCAGATATCTGACACTTTAACTCAAGTCCTTTGCTAAATTCCCATTGTTCTCACTACTATATTCCAAACTTCCTAGTGAACCATTCATCAATTATTCCTTTCATATATTGGCATATTATACATATGTGCAGAAATCTTATATACAATACTTATCTATTATATGCATTTATATGTAAAATTTGGGGTCTTCAATTTAGGCAGGGAAAATTAAGGTACATATTCTATATACTTGATGACTATATTAAATAGAGTAATATCAGCTTCTATAACAAATAGATTCCAAGATGTATATTACCTCAAACTCAGTAGGACTTTATTTCTTGATAGGCAGGTCATGGGATTGCCATTCAAGAACTCGAAGTGAAAGTACCCTTGGGCTATTACTCATTTTGGATATGAAGCGTTATACCTGCTCAGTACGCATACCCTCACACTCAGGAAAGACGGGTACAGCTCAGGATGTGATTGTAAGAGCTTAAGAGCTTTGCCATCTTTATATAGAGACCAAGCATGGTCCTTTCCCTACCACCTAGCTCAAAGGGTGAAATGGCAGAGAAGATTAAACAAGTGCATTAAAATGTGTCCTGTCATTTCTTCTCACATCCCATAAGCAGAAGCTCCCTGCACAAAGCCCTGCTGGGCCATAAGTGAGGCAGGAAAGTGATCTAGTTGTGTGTGCTCAGAAGGACAGTGACTGTGAAGGGATTGGGGAACCAATAGCAGGCTTGGCAATAGTGGTGCTGAGTCTTTTTCCCCATTAAGCCTCTAAAACAGAAAGGAAGGAAGGAAGGAAGGAAGGAAGGAAGGAAGGAAGGAAGGAAGGAAGGAAGGAAGGAAGGAAGGAAGGAAGGAAGGAAGGAAGCAAGGAAGGAAGCAAGGAAGGAAGGAAGCAAGGAAGGAAGGAAGGAAGGAAAGAATGTCTGGCAGTTCTCAGCGTCTCTATATCTCTCTCCTCCCACTCTTGTTCCACTCTTTGATGAGTAGAGCTGGTGTGCTTCCTTGTGTGGCCATGGCTGAGAATGCCCACCCAGACCATGGAAGTTGGACCTAAGGAGAGGGACGTGGCTGTGGAGTAGCCAAAGAAGCTCGGTTTCATCAAGGGGATGGCTGTAAACCTGTTCTAGGACCCTTACAAAATCTCCTTTTCTTTTGCAGAGGAGCAAATACAATAAAGTGTGTTATTTGTTTTGACAAAAAAAAGAAGGGACCCCTCCCCTCCCGCAGTCCTGAAGTTCTAGGTCATCCTGCCAGAGGACGCATGTGGCTGATCACAATGCTGAGACCAGACAGCAGCCAAGAGAAGCAAGTCACTGACTTGGTTCTGTCATCGCTCCTACACTGGCTCCCTGCATGACTTTCCTCAAGGCCCAGGGCGCCATCCATGAAATGCACTGCTGTCGAGCAGGACCATATATCCTGTCGACCTAGGCTGGAAGACCAAATGCACTTTATTACCTATTTCTCAGGTAGAGGTCTGGGGCTTCACCATCTGATGTAAGTTCAAAAGAGCTTACAGTGGTGATTTAATAAAACTTTAGGTACTGAAATCTCAGTAGCTCAACATAAAATGAACTTCTTTGCATGTAAATAAAGATGGATGTTAGATAAGTAGTCAGCTCTCCTCTGAGCCCAACTCCTTATTCAATTTACTACTCTTTGATTTTCAACACATGGTTTCTGGGATGTTCATCTACCCTAAAGGGGAGAAGAAAGCATGGCCTCTTGCCCTTCTCTTCCTGGAAGCGGTTCCATGAGCAAGGACATTGGCATGGCTACACCTAGATGTAAGGGAGGCGGAGAAAATAGTTGTTGTCCAGCAAGACTCTACACTGCAGTAGTAAGGGTTCAAGTTTTCAATGAGAGCAAGTTCTCTGGGTCATAATCCACTAGGAGCGAATAGAAATGCCTGTGCTCCTGTATCGTACTCCTTGCTCTCTATGCAGAGTTTGGTTTCATGCATAAACACTTAGAGTGTTTTATTAAAATAGGTATGGCTGAGCATCTGGGGTGAAAGAATACTTTGAAATGTGTACAGATTTTCCTGGGTAAGTATATGCTGCATTTTTAAAAGAATTTATATGAAATTTTCTGAGAGCTTCAAGACCTTCCAAATTATATATATATATATATATATATATATATATATATATATATATATATATATATATATATATACATATATATATATATAAAACATTGCCATAGCTGGGATTTTGTTCAAACCACCTCTTATTTTCCAGTCTTCTTATCTTAACCCATTGGCCCCTGAACTAAATCGTCAGACCCTGGGGTGACTTGTAACATGCTATTTATTGACAAGCTGGCAGGGAGGTTATTAGAAAGCCTGAGAACATAGTGTATGATGTAAATTCTCTACAGGATCATTGTCCTTTCTCTTTGAGCTCACCTGAACAGGTGCACTTCTTGGTAAAGGAACGTGAGGGTACTCACACCTCACTAATGCTGCCCCCACTCAGAGCACACCTGGGTTTCCTACAGTCTGTGCATAGCTCCCAGATTGTTTTAATTGTTTTGAACATAATAAACTTTCACTATATTCATCATACTTCATACTCATTACTTCATGTTTCAGTTAAAGCTCACAGCAACCCACATACACATGGGTTTATAGATCTGTATAAGTTGTGCTATATCTCAGGGCTAGAAGGGACCCAAACATGGATTCAAACCTTGGTATCTGATTCAACCCTGTTGGTCTGATTCTGTTTTTTATCTCTCTTCAGAGCAGTGCAGAAACTGTTCAGAGTTTTATTCTTTGGTTCCCCTACTCTCAGCAGTTTTTGCTTCCCTTCTGCTATTTCTTGAGGTTCTTATCTTTCCCCAGTTTAAAATTTTAATTCTAAATAGTCCATGTATAAAAACAAGGCATTCTGTAAGTCTCCCAGTGGTAAGAGTACATGTAGGATGTTCATCAATGTTTCTCTCAGAAGCATCAAATGGAGTAGATGTGAAACACTCTGAGTCCTACGAGGATGCCAGGTAGAGCTCAGTCTCTTCTGCTGTAACAAAAAGAGAAAAGTGTTGCCTGCTACAAGTCTACAGAGATCCTTGGAGCTCTGATCACTACATGCATAGCTGAGTGAGGCTGGTAAAAACAAGCACTCCAAAAAGTAATTACCTGTTATACCTGACTTCATGTCTCAAGCAGTCCAAGATGTAATATCAGGAATTTGTGCTGAGACTAAGTCATTTTGTAGCAGATGGTACATGTAACATGTCCTCAATTAATTCAGTGTAATTGTTCCATGCAATGTCTTTCTGAGTCCCTATCTGTCTCTGCTCTTCAGTCTTGAGGACATGGTACAACTTAGCTCTGCTGACATCTAAAGGCAAGTCTAGAATCGCCAAGAAACCATCAGGAAGTAGTTAGAGCTTAAAAGTGGCAAAAAGTTCCTGATCATAAAAACTTCCTGTTTTTAATTTTCCAGTTGAGGAAGCCACTTCCAACATGTGATTGGAGTTTGGAGAGGTGGGTGGTGTTTGTTAAATCTTTTTGCTGAGGGAAATGTTAGAGCACATTTTTTCTAATTAGTTTTTCCTAGTGGTGAATTGGAAAGCAAAGGGAAAGAAAGCACTCATCAGCAGTGGCACAAATTTTGAATTTCACTAACACAGCAAGCAGGTCAAAATGGTTAAAAGTAATGTAAACTGTGTTTATAAAGGACTTTTGAGACTTTAGTTGTTTCTGTCATCTCCAAATGCCATGATAGACGTCATGGTTTGATCCAGGTGTCCCCCACAAACAAATGAATGTGTTCTAGGTAATCGATCCTCAGCTGATGGCAGTTTGGATTTTACAACCTCGATGAAGCTGTGTTGTTGGGGGCGGGCTTATGGGGGTTATAAGCCAGCTTCCCCTTGCCAGCGTTTGGCACACCTTCCTGCCGCTGTTTGCAGTGCTGTGGCAGAGGTGATGTCCACCCCTCTGGTCATGCCATCGTTTTCCCTGCCAGGATGGAGTCTCCCCTCGAGTCTGTAAGCCAAATAAACCCATTCCTCCACAAGCCGCTTTGTTTGGGTTCTTTCTGCACAGCAAATAGAAAGCTGACCGCAACAATAGACAAGAAAACAGAGAAGAAAAGGAGTGGCTCACATCTATCTAAGAGCTCACAGACAGAAAGTCTTTGCACACAGATCAGTGATATAATAAAGAAATTTTAAAATGTATTAGGTATTATACCTCATTGGCATGTATATTTCCAAGTTACTTCTCATAGTTAACAGTTTACTTACTGGAAGAGACCAGGTGCTCCTACCAATGATCTTCCTCCACATTCTCTCTCCCTGGGCCTTTGCAGGGCTCCCGTACTCTTGCACACTCCAGTCTCCCACTCTCAGCTAATGAACATAATCAAACTCCTTCTGCCCTAAAACAAACACTCCCTTGCTCAGGCCTCACCTATGTTGGCTTCTCTCTTGATTGAGATAATGCCAGAGAATATTCTTCTCTGGCTCCTACTGCTAAAGGCGAGTTCACTGCTCTACATTCCCCATTTTCTCCCCACTAAGGAAAGCTAAGTTTCACTGACTCTCCACCACATATCTGCCTCAATTCTACAAAGATTTCTACCAACTATATCCACAGTGTGAAATCTGTCAATTGTCTATTCTTACTTTATTGTGTTGAGACTGTAAATTATTTTGTAGCAGATGGCACCTCTATCCAATTTTGAAAATAGTGGAAACACACTCTTTTCTAAAACTGTATGTCCTCATAATAATTCTCTCCTAGCTTTACCAGCTCTGACTACTCCAACTTTTAAATAAGAAGTTTTGTTTCTCCTTTGTCTATCTCTTAAAGTTGATATTCCACTGGGTTTTATCTTCATTTATGCACTTTGCTCTCCTCTGTGCAGGTAATGTCATCCGAACTATTGACTTGAACTCTCACTTATGTACTCAGGCAACCAGAGATGCTTCTGTAGCCCTGCCCTGTGTCTGAGCTTCAGACCCAATACTGGATGGATCCACTTGACTATCTATGACTATATATAGGAGCGCAGGCAATACTGAGTATAACAACTCCCCCAAAGACAATGGGGAGTCCTCTGAATTCATTCTTTCTTTTTCTCCAGCAAATTTTTTGCTAAGAGTGTATTTTGATAATGCCTCAACAATATTATTAGGTACCATTTCTAGTCCGCAGCACCTGCTGAGAAGACAGACCATTAATTTTCCCTTGATTGGGTCAGGACAGAGCACAGCGCAGACATTTGGAGTATAGCTAAGTCTCAGAAATGGTGGAGCCCAAGAAGGAAAATACATAAGCTCCTTTCACTAAAGCACTAAGGTGGCGATGGATTAGAATCACCACACCAGTGAACCCCAGAACTCTTTGGAAAAGAGTTTACTTTTGCTCCACACAGTTGAAACAATTGTGTTTCTTGCAACCAAGGTACTCCTCCTCCTGAGCAATAACATAATTAAAAAACACTCTGTCTTTAAATCACACTGATCTCATGAGTAAGCAGAGTAGGGATGCAATTCTCTCTGGTATACCTTGCTTCTACTGTGTAGTCTCTCTTCTCCACAGAATCCTCATAAATGACTCTAATTATAACATGTCTTTCCAGACCCATCTTGTAAGTGAAATCTTGGGCAACATATTGTCTCTATTCCAATTCCCTTCTCAGCAGCTGCTCAGAGCTGAAAGATCAAACATAAATTATTAAAGAATGCATTTAAAAAGTCATTTCAGTAGGTTTCCAGAATTTCCGAGGCTGCATTTTTGCTAGCAGTTTTAATAATCCTCTTTAAAATTCCATTTGTCAAATTATCTTTAATCAACAAAAGTGCTGTTGCCTGTGGTGCACAAACAGGAAAGAAGAAAGTGTTCCTGGAGGTGCCTTCTCTTGGATTATACCAGAGACACACACACACCCCCAAGATGGACCTGATTTTAAGAAAAGGTACATTTTGAGTTCTAGCAAGAAATGACAGAATTTATCATAAAGGAAATACAGATGCCCTAGGTACTGCCTGACATCTGATGATAATATTCACAACTGTTACATTTAAAACATTTCCTATATATTCACTTCCTTCCTTCAGGAATAAAATGGAGTCCTTTCTGAAATCACCTTGGCCTGAACTACTTTTTGGTGAATCAGAAGCAACATAGAATTTCCAAAGGTTCGAGAAGTTTGCCACAGTTGCAGGTGCTCAGTCAAAATTCTCTAACCCTTTCATTCTGAAAGGATTTTTTCCTTAAGAACAGACTGACATTGTTTTACCTCAACTAAGTAGCACAAAGTCAGTGTTAGAAAAAGGATCAGCAACCCTAACAGAATTATAGTAGGAAAAAATAGAATCTAATACGCTAATTTTCAGAAGCCTTGAGAAGTTATTTTATTAGGGTTTTTTCTCAGAAAATGATAAATACTTCCAGCTTGTACTTATGATTCCAGCAAACCATAAATAGTTAATTCTATGGTCTTTCAAACAACTGTGATTCAACATGAGTCATGATGAAGGGGGAAAAGCAAGCAAAACAAAGGGCAAAAAAATCACACAGTTCCACTGCCTTTACCCATTTGTTAAGCTTTTAAATTTTCCCATAGTTTACAACCCTAAAAGTTAAATTCCATACTGAGAGCAAAAACCAAAGTAGGAAATAACTCAACAAGACGTCATTAAGCTTTTTATTTAAATATTTATTTATATAAATATTAATTATTATTTATGCTTTTAAGGACACATGTGGGCTAGGTCACAATTTATACTCATTTGAGCTCAGCTGAACATTGATGAAATTATTTTCACTAAAAGGCTATAGTGTAGCTAGGCATGGGGGTGCAAGCCTTTAGTCCCAGCACTGTGGAGGCATAGATAGGAAGATCACTGTGAGTTCAAGGCCATGAGACTACATAGTGAATTCCGGGTCAGCCAGGGCTAGAGTGAGACCCTACCTCAAAAAATAAAAACACACAAACAAAAAACAAGATACATAGAAAGGCTATAGAGTTATTTTGTCCACTTATGAATTGAGAATATCATAACTTGGTTTTCAGCTTGATGACAGAATAGCTTATTATCATCATTTAGTTAAATCACTGATAAGTATACGGTGGTGCTCAGGAATTAAATAATATACATTGATGATTCATACAAGAATTTAATAAAAATATAAGCTTCTGATTGTACAAAATGAAAACTGGGATCATGAAAGCTGGCTATCGATAATAAGAAATAATGAAATTACATTTCTACTATTTAATATGCTGCTTTGCAATTTCTGCAGAATTCAAAGTACAGATCTCTGCACTTGCAATGATATTATGTCCTTCATAAGTTGAAACTATTGTAAATTGGCAATATGCTTAATCCAATCACCCTACCAACTTCATAGCTCAGCAACACAGTACAGTGTAGAAAATCAGTAGTTTCCCTCACTACCCAGTGGCTGTCTGGGAATGGTGGCTCACTTCTGCTGTCCAGTAGCATATGAGTATATATAGCAACATCACCCACCAGGAGAAAAATCAAAATTAAAAATTTAATGTATTCTTTCTATTGAATACAGAATGCTTCTCTGATTATAAAAATCAAAAGAAATTGTTCCTCAAACCAGAGTAAATTAACAATTGTCTATATGTGTAAGTTTGTTTATGCACACACTGATATATACACATGCACATACTGGAACACATTCTTTCACATACTTTACACTAAAATGGACAGATTATCAAATTTAAAGCATATTATTTATAGCCTACCAACATTGCATATCTACGATGTAGAAAAACAATCCTTCATAAGAGATAGGTCAGGTAGACTACTGTTTATACAAGGTATGTGTGTGTATCAGAGGAAACTTATGCAAAGTTACAAATTAATTTAAGACATATCTCCATGCCCTTTTGTTTTCTATTTAGAAGCACAAAACTATGAAAATGTTTAAAAATAATGAGCACAAAACAACTTTGAAGAAGAGGACTTGAGATGGGCTGAATAAATTAAAACAATGGTTCTTAACCTTGGCTACAAGTCAGAATTACTTTGGGTTCCATCAATTTAGGTTCCAATTTGCTTGTCTGAGATATGGCATTGGCATTAAGAATGTCTGAAATCCCCAGCTAATTTTAACTTGTAGCCAAAGTTGAGAGCCAGAGCTCCAAAATATTATAATTTGGAAACTTCCTTTAGGCAGGATTGGGATGGATAGAAGAATGAACAGCAAAAATAGCAACAATGTGGAGTGCACAAGTCAGACAGTGTCACTTGAGAAAAGAATGAAGCTGAAATGGAGATATTTTTGGCCAAGCACCAGCTTCCAGGCATCTCAACCAGAGCTTCTAATTGTGGCACTCTGTGGTTTTAGCATGAAATGTGCCCACAAACTCATGTGTTGATGACTTGATCCA
>PVHP010014423.1:0-39149 GCA_004024765.1 Zapus hudsonius | reverse complement strand
CAGGAGAACCTGGCTGAATACTAGGCTATCCATGGTCCCCTGTCACAAGGACTGATCCAGACGACCCATGGAGGAGGTTATCCAGTGGAGGGGGGAGGGGAGGGCAGCGGGGAATTGGGGATAACAACTCATTGTTTGCCCACTAAATGTTGTAACTCATTATGGACAATAAATTATTAAAAAAAAAAAAAAAAGAAAATCATTAAAAAGAAGGAAAACATTTTCTGACTACATCCCCTGGCAACCTGGAGCTCTCGCAGCGTCCACCTTCAAGCCTTTACCTGGCTGTTCTTCCCAGCCTGGCCGCGTGGGTGACCACTGCCTTCACCCTCGCCACCCCTGGCCTCCAGCAAAGCTTCGGGTGCTGCCTCCTGTGTCACCCAGTACAATGGGAGCATGGTGAGGACTCCATGTCTGTTTGCAGAATAACGCAGACCAGAGTTCGCATTTCCCCAGTACTTACTAAGTGTCAGTTTTGCTCTACTACGAACCCTTGACTCCCTCACTTAAGCCTCAAGTGAGCACCGGAAGACAGACGTCATAAGTCTACAGATGTAGAAACTGAGTCACAAATAAGTGGCTAACCCTGGACACGCTGGGTCTCCGGCACCCAGCCCCCCCCCCAACCCACTCAGGGAGTGGAGTTAGAAAGGTCAGCGCCTGTACTGGAGATGGTGTCCTTAGCCCTCAACATTCTAGAAATTGTGTTCTAGAATGTTCCCAGCCTCAGACCACATGCCAGGCATTTGGCCCATTGCTCAGGATGGAGCTGGTAACAGACCTGAATACTGAATTGTGCACCCCAGGCCGCTGCGGCCTCATCTGCAAAGGCATCTGGGGGACTGGGTGATGCACATCCAGGGCCTGTCACAGGATGCTACTCAGCAGTCAGCTGTAAAATGACAAGGTAAAGGGCCCCCAAGGCACACCCACCAGCTTCCCACCACTCAGACCCCCAGCCCTCTGCCCCCCAGGGGCATTATGGGATCCAGGCACGAGGCTGGGTCCCTGATGGAGAGAAGACACCTGGTACAGGGCAGGAGCATAAGCAAAGGATGAGCTACTGAGGGGTCAGGCAGGGGTGGGAGCCCACCTGGAGAGAAGCCATGTTCAGAAAAATGCTGTGTGCGAAAAGGGCAGAGGTAAACAAGGCCAGCTCTGGGGTGTGGTCAGCCATGGGGGACAGTTTTGGGACCCTGAGCTTGGGGTCTGAGGACAGGATCCTTGAATCATGGCTCAAGAGAGCACCCAAAAAATCCCAGCTTCTGTGAGCACGTATCCTCATCCATGGAATGGTGCTGTGATGTCGTGTGGTTGGCTGGCGCTCATGAGCTTCTAGGCAGTGCAGGCTTCAGCTGTCAGCCTCCCAAGCCCAGCAGCCAGAAGCCTGAGCGCTGGGGACGGCAGTGCAGGGAGGACACAGGAGACCCCCAAAATACACAGACTTGAGATTGCAGGCCGGGCCTCAGGGGGCAGCTCTGCTCACAAGGAGGGGGCTGCCCTAGGAGGACAGACACACAGCAAGGGGAATGAAAGGCACGCGCACTGTCCACACTGCCTTCTCACCTTTAGGTGCTAATACAGCATAGCACTCACCCTGCCTGCGAAGCTCAGATACATCAGTGTGTGATCACTGCACTTACTCTGCCATGGCCACACAGAACTCCACCTGGGTCTAATCAGCCTCATCATCCACACTCCCCAGCGTCTACACCGTCTGTCGTTTAGGCAACCTGACCCCATCTCCACGGTCTATCTCTGGCACCCCCCTCTGAACTCACTGTTCAGGCCTGGGCTCCACTGTTTAAGGCTGCAAGGTTTGAAGAAGGCAGGGTTCCAAGACACCCCCTGAAGCAGTCCCCACAGGCTGAGGGGAGGCAGATGGCCTGGAGACCTTCCAAATCCAGCCTCTGGGCAGAGTCCGGGGTGGGGGCCACTGCTGGTCCTCAGGCCTGACGGGCTGATTAGAGGGTGGGGACCCGCTGGGCTGCCCACTCCCCCACCAAACAGCTGCAGCTGGGGGTAGGGCCCAGATGGAGTGGCCCCGGGGGGCATCTGTCTATCTGTGCTCCCCGTCTTAATGTCTCATTCCAGCAGCCACGCTGGCCTTCATACAGCATAAACACAGCCATGTCCATAACCTCCAAGTGAGCACATGCTGAGTGATGTGTGAAGGAAAGGGAGATGTGGACAAGGGGAGATCTGAGCTCTAGGGAGGGGCAGAGGAGGCAGCAGAAGACCAGGGAGCTGGGGCCAGGTGGGGAGGTGTAGGGGGGAGGGAAATGGCCAAAGGAGGAGGTGACCCTGGAGAGCAACATGACCCTGTCTGGAACATTCTCAGGGGCATCACAGGGGTGAAGACCCAAAGGGAAAGAACAAAAGGAAGCCCTGCAGGAGCTCTGTGGACACCAGGGGCAGAGGGTGGGATACAGGCTGGAGAGCTCCAGAGCCTGGAGAGTGTCCAAGACAAGAGCCTCAGAATCAAACCCCAGTTGCGTTCTGGGTACCACAGGCAAGACGGAAGCAAGTGTCTAAACAAAACCACAGCAGCTCCAGCTCCCACAGGCAAAGGTGCAAAGAGCGGTATCCATCCCTGATGAAGGGACAAGCCTGTGTGGCCTAACAGGGTGTTAGCTGCCATGAAAATGAGACTCTGGTGCACACTTCAACATGGTGAACCTGAACGGGGATGAGGGTGGGGAAGCACACAAGCGGCACAGGCACCGAAAATCCAGAGGAGGCAGGTCCAGAGACCCAGGCAACTGGGGGTTATAGGTCTGAGACAGGAAGTGGAGGGGACTTTAGGACAGCACAGCTTTTCTGCACACTGAGAGTGTACCCAGTGCCCTGAATGTTCGCTCTGAAGTGGTTTGTTTGATAAGATGTGAAGTTAAACCAAGAAAAAATGCTAGGAGTGAGGCAACATGCAAAGGAGCCCTGAACCCAGCCTCAGCCTCACAGACCCAAGCTCTGAACCCCAACTTCAGCCAAACAGACAGACCCAAACTCTGAATCCAACCTCGGCCTCACAGACCCAAGCTCTGGTTCCCAACACTGGGTAGAGCCACATGGCCTTCCTCGAGTCAGGAAGTGGGAAAGAAAGAAAAAGAAAGGCTGGAGAGTGGAAGAGAGAAAGAGGGTAGACGGAGGAGCAAGAGATGCTGACGGGGCCTGGGAAGAGTGGATCCCCAGTGGCCTCGCCCCATGTGCCCCTACTCTCCCCTCACTGTTCCAGCGCCCCACTTAAGGCTTCCCTTTGTCCCTCTTCTTGTGGACCCCCTTCTGCTCACTCCCTGATTCCACGAGTCTCTGTTCACATGGAGTCTGTGGACAGTCTCCCCTTGGCACACAAGATCCATGGGGCAGCTGTTCTGTCCCCCAGTGTGTCCTGGTACTATAGGCTCACCCCTGAAAACATGCACACACGTGTGCATGAGTATAAACCAATAAATAATTTTTCAATTTTGTTTTGTTTTTAAATCAAACACGTCCATGTTGTTTCTCAAGACTTCGTCATAGCCTTGGTTCTGAACACTTAGCATATGCACTTCACACTACGCATGCTGTGGTGGTTTGAGTCAGGTGTCCCCATAAACTGAAGTGTTCTGAATGCTTGATTCGCCAGCTGATGGCAATTTTGGAATTGGAACCTTGTTGAAGGTGTGTTGTTGGGGGTAGGCTCATGGGTGTTCTAGCCAGCTTCCCCTTGTCAGTGTTTGGCACTTTCCTGCTGCTGTTGGCCAGGAGGTGATGTCCACCCCTCTGCTCATGCCATCATTTTCCCTGCCATCATGGAGTTTCCCCTCAAGCCTGAAAGCCAAAACTAACCCTTTCCTCCACAAGCTGCTTCTGGTTGGATGTTTGTCGCAGCAAGAAGTTAGCTACAACACATGCCATCATACCACACGACACCAATGAACAGTGCCCGAACCAGCTCAGCTCAGATTCTGTGAATGGCAGTGTTTTTCCTGTACATACAGTTTTCCGTTATTACGGAACATAATGGTTTACTTAGAGAAAACAATGACTTTTAATATTTTCTTACCATCATCCCTTAGTATGTAAGTATCAAATCACTATACCTTTGGATTTTACTGAGTTAGAATGATTGATTTAAAAAATTATTGTCTGACATATGCTTAAAAATTCTTCTTTTAAAAGAGATCTTAAATGTTCTTACAGCCAAAAAAATAAAAATAAAAATATGTGGGGTGAGTGATATGTTGATCAGCTTGATTTAACCACTTTATAAGCTACATATACATCAAAACATCATGTTGGGGCTGGATAGATGGCTAAGTGGTCAAGGTGCTTGCCTGCAAAGCCCAAAGACCTGAGTTCAGTTCCCCAGTACCCACATAAAGCCAGATGTACAAAATGGTGCATGCATCTGGAGTCCATTTGAAGCAGCTAGAGGCACTGGTGAACCCATTTTCTCTCTCTATGTCTCTCTTCTCTTCCCGTCAAAGGATGAAGTCATGGGAGAACAGGAGGTTCTGGATTATTCCAGGTAGGTATCAACTCTGCAATACCTCCTCTGCTTCAAGCCTCGGTTTCTCTACCTTCTTATAAGATGGTCTTCTGCCAACTGGAATTTTGGAAACTCTAAAGCACGGCCAAGTTTAACTGGCGTGATCCTAGTATAAGGAGAGGTTGAGGCCTACTCTTCAGAGTGGGAAGACGAGGCTCCAACCGGTTGCGGTGCAGGGACAGCCTCGCAGAAACCTAGGCCTACCTGGCTTATGGCCAGCACTGCTACTCCGAGTCAGACATGGTTCCCAGACAAGACACCTCCTGGGACATGATCCCAGGCCTAGGCGCCTCCTGCCAGCCCACAGCATTCTTCAGGACAGCGAGGCTTCACCTCATGGCTTTGGGTGTGGGCTGACGTCTGGATTGGCCACCTACCTCCCCAGCCTCACTCCTCATCTGGCCAGGACTCTGATAATGCTGAGAAGGTACTGCACACAGTGCCTGGCACCGACAGACCAGATGAACAGTCATTTTGCTGTTTCTTTAGATGCCAAATCTCCCGAGCAACACAGGCACCTGACCGTGTATCAGGCTAGAGGCCCAGAAGTACCCTGACAGTGGTCTGGAGCACAGGGAGAGGCTAACAGACTTGTGTCATCAATCCCCAAGGCAGGCCAGGGAAGAGACCCAACCTCCTCCTCCCCGGACAGTGAGCCTTTGGGAAGCCAAGTGCTCTAGGATTGAGGGCAGGGCACAGCCTCGCTGTGTCTGAGTTTTGGAATAGCTAAAGGGCTGCAGCTCCCCATCCCTGGAGACAGCCATGAAGACCTATGAGATGAGAAAAGAGCTGAGGACTCAATCCAGGGGGCAGGATGAGGGTCTGAGAATGCCCTCCCTGCAGGAGCACAGCAGCTTCAGGAACGAGCTGCAGGAAGAGGCAAGCCAGGAAGGCGTTCCATGTCTAAACCACGGGAAACGCACAGCTTCATTGCCAGAAGTGAGGGTGTCAAACAGTGGGGGGGGGGGGATCCAGGTGGCCGTGACACACATGAGCTCTGCTGGGATATTCTAAACTAACACAACCCTATGTAACACTCTCAAAACCACAAAGGCACAGTCCCTTCAACCTGGCAGAACCATTTCCAGAACGTTCTACTTGGATGGCCCCAAGGATCTGGCAATGAATCCAGTCTTGGGGGTGAGGAGACGCATAAAGGAAGACTTGAAGCCAACCTCAGCCTCACGGGTCCAAGCTCTGACTCCCAACATTCGGCAGAGCACATGGAACCCCTTGAGTCAGGAGGTGGAAAAGAAATCCTGGTGGGAGAGGAGGAGGGTCCAGTGGAGAAAAGGACCCTGGATGCAGAGCTGACGTAGGTAAGCCAGAGGGGAAGGGCCTGTGGGAAGACGCAGCGCCTGTGCAGGAAAGGAATGGCGCAGAAGGTGAGGAGCTCTGGTGCAGGCCAGTGGGGTCTGCTTGGATTTTTCTAGGAAAAAGGTGGCCTTGCTGTCCGTAGAGTCCAGGACGTTTACAGGAGGCCCGGGCCCAGGACCTAGAGGGTAGGGGCAGGGGCCAGGTGCTGGACCAGGACAGAGAGGTCAGGATAAGTTCCCAAAGATCCCACAGTGTCCATGTGACTGGTGGACTGCCCTCCGCCAGCTAACTGCAATTATTCTCAGAGGCTTTGTGTCCCTTCAACCTGGAAGAACCATTTCCAGACCCTTTATTATTATTACTATTAAACATTTTACTGATAGCTTCCATAATTATAGACTACAAACCATTATGATTCCCTCCCCATCTTCCCCCATTTCTCTTCCCCCTCTCAATTAGTCTCTCTTTTATTTCAGTGTCATCATCTTTTCTTCCATTAAGTGTAGGTATTATCAGGCCCTGTGAGGTCATGAATATCAAGGCCATTCTGTGTCTGGAAGACTGCACTGTAAGCAGTCCTCCCCTTCCTTTGGCTCTGACAATCTTTCCACCACCTCTTCCACAATAGACCCTGAGCCTCTGAAAGTGTGACAGAGATGTCCCAGTGCTGAACACTCCACTGTCATTTCTTCTCAGCACTATGGTGTCTTTTGAGTCATCCCAGTGGTCACCACCATCTGAGAAAGAGAAGCTTCTCTAGCCAGTGCGAGAGTAGCATTATTATATAGGTTTGTTCATATTTTATAAAGTGCTTCTAAGGCAGTTTGGTGGGCATAATACATGCTTTTAGCCAGACACAGGCCTTCTTTTGGGATGGCCCTAAGGGTCTAACCCTATAATGCCACATGAGTGTCAGCCAGGGCTGCTCAGACACCTGGGCGTGCACACATCAGAATGCAGGCTGACTGAGCCAAAACTCAGCCTCTTGCAGGAAACACCAGGCAGATCTCAAAACCATCTTGCCATAAAAGGTGGCATCTCCCACCCCTTCCCACGAGCCAGGGTAGCATGTGAACGTCAACTGCTCACAGGAAAAGACCGTTAGGCTCTCCAGAGGAGGATGGAAGAATAAAGTGGCAGGTCCATCTGCCCAAGGGTGCACACATGACAGAAACCAGAAATGAACCCTAATATTACACATCTCTAAAATACGTTATCCAAAAGCACAATTTCTTTCTTTCTTTTTAAAAAATATTTTCTTTTTAAGATTTTTTTTTTCTAGTGACAGAAGCTAGGGCCTCATGCATGAGTACCTCTGAGTTGCACTGCCCATCCTACATTTTTCTTAAAGAAGAAAAAGCCAAACCAGGTGCAATGACTTGTTCCTGTAACCTCAGCACTAGGGAGGCTGAGGCAAAACTCAAAAGGTTCAAGGTCAACCTGGGCTCCATAGTAAGACCATGTCTCAAAAAAGAAGAAAAGGGACAGGAAAGAGAGCTCAGCAGTTAAAGGTGCTTGCTTGCAAAGCCTGCTGGCCTGGGTGCCAGACACAAAAAGTGACGTAAAGGAGGCACAAGAGCCTGATGTTCATTTGCAGCAAGAGGCTCACACGCATGCATATGCACACACGCACATACAAATAAAATAAAAATTATTTTAAAAGAAGAAAAGGTATCTCCCTGTTAACCAGCTGACAGAAAGCTGGTAAAAGCTATGGTTGCATGCAGCCTATGAGAGAGAGAAGTCATCAACGGTGGTGAACAGCAGTGGACCTTGCAAGCCTTAAGACGGGCCAGTCAGGCCAAATGTGCCAACTGGGGCAATAGTGGCACGTCTATTGTGGGGGAAACCAACTGCTCAGTAATTGGACTAGAGGCCCGCTCCACAGGAGGGAATACATGCCTAGTAATGAAGACCTAGTCAAAAGTCTATGGTGAGAGAGGTCATGAGCCCTAGGAGAGTAATGCCTGCTGTTGTCTGGCTAAATGCATATATTATGCCCATCAAACTGACTTATAAGTATTTTGTGTTAATATGCATACCTATATATTAATGCTACTCACACTTTTGTCTAGAGAAACTTCTCTTTTTCAGATGGCAGTGACCACTGGGATAACTCAAAAGACATCATAGTGCTGAGAAGAAATGGCAGTGGAGGGGCTGGAGAGATGGCTCAGCGGTTTAGGCACTTACCTCCAGTGCCTAAGGCCCCCGGTTCAATTCTCCCACATGAGCCATACCCACAAGGTGGTGGCCCTGGTTCTCTCTCTCTCTCTCTCTCTCTCTCTCTCTCTCTCTCTCTCTCTATCTTTCTCTAGCTGCTTGAAAATGAATAAATAAATATTAAAAAAAAAAGAAATGGCAGTGGAGTGTTCAGCACTGGGACCTCTATCACACCTCCCAAGGCTCAGGGTCTATTGCAGAAGAGGTGGTGGAAAGACTGTAAGAGCCAAAGGAAGGGGAGGAATGCTCACAACGCAAACTTAAAGACACAAAATGGGCTTGATATTCATGACCTCATATTGCCTGATACTAAGTACACAAGACATTCATAAAAGGAGGAAAAGATGATGACATTGAAACAAAATAGAGACTAATTAAGAGGGGGAAGGGATATAATGGAGGTGGATTTGAGGGGGAAAGTAGGGATGGGGAGGGAATTATCACAGTTTATTGTCTATAATTATGGAAACTGTCAATAAAAAGGTTTTTTAAAAACAAAGAAGAAAAGGTAAAGTCAAACAGGGGACATTGTTTGAAGGATCTCCCTAACTTCATCAAAAAAAGATACGCCCTTCTGCCAGGAAGCTGTCAATATGCATTTTGCAAATATAAATTCGGATCTGGAGCTGAGATAATCCTGGTGCTCCCTAAATCCAATGGCAACAACTCTTATAAGAAGAGAGAGAAAAGACACAAGGAAGCCATGTGACAACAACAGGCAGAAAGGAAGCAATTCCTCAACAAGCCCAAGGTGTCAGGATCACTGGCAGCCACCAGAAGCCAGGAGAAGCACAAACCCATCCCCTCAGAACTCTCAGGGGAAGCCAGCTGACACCCTGGGTCCATCTGTCTCCAGAACTGGAGGACGATACAACTGTACGATCCCTAATCTGAAATCGGAAATGCTCCAAACTCCAAAACATTCCAAGTGTTGGCATGACCCGACGGGTGGACAATTCCAAGCTGCACCTTAGCACTCAGGAGACCAGCCTTGGCAACTCAGTGAGAAACTATCTCGAAACAACAACAAAACAAACTGTTTCTTTACAACAACTTCCATAAACATAAACAATACACCATAATCATAATTCCTTCTCCCATCTCCAAATTCCCCCTCCCAAATCCATCCTCCATTGAATCCCTTCTTCCTTCCAATTAGTAGTCTCTTCTGTTTTGATGTTATTGTTTTTACTTCCCCTCCTATTATGCAGGTCTGTGTAGGTAGTGTCAGCCACCATGATGAGTGTCATCAAAGTCACTTTGTGCCTGGAAGACAGCATTCCAAGCGGTCTTTCCCATTCTTCGGCCTCAAATCCGCTGGAATGAACTCCAGATGAATGTATAACTTTGTGTACCTGGCTTTACTAGGTACTGGGGAATCAAACCCAAGCCAGTAGGCTTTGCAAGTGCATGCCTTTAAGCAATGAGCAATATCCCCAGCATAAAAAACAACAAATTTTTAAAAGGAAGGTTGGAAATGTAGATCCACGGTAGAGTGCTTGCCTACCATGCACAAAGCCCAAGAGGTTGGGGACACTGTTCTGTGGTTAAAAGCACTTGCCACTTAAGCATGAGGGCCTCTCGGCCAAGTCTGACTACCTACAACACAGAAAAGCTAGGGGTGACCATGCACATCTATGACTCCAGACCATTGGGGGGGGGGTGAGATCAGAGAATTGCTGGGTTCGCTGACTGGCCAGCAGATCTGGGATGAGGGAGAGACCTGGATTCAAGGAAAGAAATGAGCAGCGGAGGGATAAGAAAAGGATCCCTTTCGGGGAATTTGGGTCAAGAAGGCCCCTGACACGTCCAAAACATTACAGGCCATTGCCAAGGCTCTTGGTTACCTATCAGAACTAAAGGGGAACCCTATTGCTAAAGACTCTGCATGCTTGGGCTGCAGGTCACTGAGAAATCAAGCTGGAGCTGAGCTGGAGACCTCCTCCCTATGACTAGCTGTCAGGATGCTGGAACGACCTACACAGCCTGATGGGGAGAAATGCCATCTATAGTATCAACCAACAGTGGACCCTGCAGGCTTGCAGCTGACCATCCAGGCCAAATGTACCAACTGGTGCCATGGTGCCATGTCTGTTTGGGGGAAAAATCAACTGTTATCTGATTGGACTTGAGGCCTGCTCCATGAGAGGGAATTCCTGCCTGGTACAGAAAACCTAATCAAAAGCCTATGGCTGGGGAGGTCATTAGCTGTTGTCTGGCTAAATGGATATATTATACCCACCAAATTGCCCTCTAATTCTGTTTACATCCATATATTAATGCTACTCTCACTTTTGATTAGAGAAGCTTCTCTTTTCAAATGGCAGCCACCACTGGGAAGACTCAAAACGCACCCAAAGTGCCAAGAAGCAGGGGCAGCGGAGTGCTGGGCACTAAGCGAAACGTCTCTCTCACACCCTCCAACATTGTGGAAGAGGTGGCAGAAAGAATGTAAGCGCCAAAGGAAAGGGAGGAGTGCTTGGAATACTGTCTTCCAGACGCCAAGTGGCCGTGGTATCCATGAGCTCACAGTGGTCGATCTACCACACAAGACCTGCATACTAGAAAAGAAAAATGATGACATCAAAATAGAAGAGAGACTCCTTGGAAAGAAGGATGAAGGGATTCAGTGGAGGGGAATTCAGAAGTGGGGAAAGGGAGGATTTGTAAGAGGCTTATGATGATGGTATGTTGTCTATATGTACGGAGGTCTTCAATAAAATGTTATTAAAAAAAGAAAATACCCAACATTCTTCTCTGGCCTCCACATGGGGTGCACACATATATACACACAGGTGTACACACCACTCATGGTACACACACACGAGCATGCAAAAAAGAGACAAAAAGAAAATTCTATACCTGGAAACGTCTTGTACAAAATTATTAAAGATAATGTATTCGGCTCTGTGTATAAAGTGCAGATGAAATACAAACGGATTTCATATTTAGACTTGGGTCCCCTCCCAAGATATCTCAAGGTCTCCTCAAGATACCCAGCTGAAGCTGGACCAGAGGCCAACAGCAGGCAGCTGAGTCTGGGTGAGCCAGAGTCAAGGTGCTCTCGCACAACCCTGGAGGAAGGGTGCTGTACCATTCCAGGGCTACCACAGAGGCTCCTGGGGACACGCCTAGTGGCTCTCCACTCTCCCAGAACCCCAGGAGAGACCTGGCTCCTTTGACGGGACAGGTGTCGCTGACAGCTTGAGGCCCAGCAGGTGAGGTGCTGGCACAGCCAAGCCTCCGGCTACATGATGGAGGGGAAGAGCTGCCCTGCCCCCGTCACAGAGCCAAACACACAGGGCACTAGAGGAGGGTTAGATATAGTGCCCATTTCATAAATAGGGAAACAGGCTTGGAGGAGAAGGGCATTGTCCATGGTCATTATCACCTCTCCTGAAATCAGGGTACCATATCACTTCTAAACAGGGGCCTCATTCTCCTCAAATCAGGATTCAGGAATGGAGGTGGGGGCAAGCAAGAGGTGGGTACCAAGAGCCAGAGCCCACAGGCAGAGGGCTGCCCTTGTCTAAAGACCACAAGAAGCCAGTGACTCTGCCTCTGGGATGTCAAGAAAAGGGGAACCAGGAACACTCCGAGGACAGCAGTGGGCATCTCCCCTTCAGGACGTTCTGCCTTGAGGAAGCTAGCCAGCCCTGAATCCCTCAGGATTGGAGAGCTGCACGGCTGGACAGCAGCAGGGCAATTTTCCCACAGGGGCTGGACTGTTGGGGGAGACTATTCTGCATAGCCTCCCAGGCTCCCCAGCCCCTCGGATGATCTAAATTCCCCCAAGGCATCCAAAGAAGGAGGTCTCCAGGCAAGGAGATCATCGCCTGGGGCTGAGCTGCTCCAATTCTGCAACTGCAGGTTCCCTGCCTCAGCACCGCTAAAACTTCACAAAGAATCCATGCTCTCCGAGCTCAGTGCATTCAGAGGCTCCACACATGGCCAGGTAACTAGGTAACTCAGCCCCAAACTCACACCCAAAGGAGACAGTACCAGAGCGAGCGTTAGATCCAGGAGACACTAGGTACCACATGGCCAGGCTCCTGGTTCAAGGAATCAGGGAATGTATTATATGGGGGGGGGAGGGGACTATGGATCCTACATAACTTCAGTCACATAAACACACTTACACAAGCATCAAAAAGAAGACACAGTTACTTCAAGAACATGAAGCATTTTGAGGGGAGGGGAGGCAGGGATTTACTTTCCTCTCTTAATTGTAGCATGTATGTGCAACACTACCATAATTAAAGACTGTAACAATTAACAAAAGAAAACACCATGACTCCTTTTCGAGTTTGCTATTTTATCCTCCCCACCCTCCGAAATGTCAGCCCCAGGTTGGGGGGATGGGGACACAGGGAGGAGAGGATGCTGCCTGACAGGGGTGCTCCGTGTGCACATTCGCAGCCCCAGCCTCTCGGCACTGGACAGAGCGTGCACACGTGCCCAAAGCTATTTGTTGAAAGCACGAATGATGCTAAAATTTGACATCCTCGGGGCCTGCGTCATAGCATTTGACAAGTCAAGACCTCTAGGATTCTATGAGAAGGGAAGGGAAGGAAGAGAAAGAAACGAGATGCCCAGGGCTGGCCTCAAGAATAGTATCTGAAGGGGGGCTGGGGAGGTTCATGACCAGCAGGTGGCCTAGTCTCTCTGAGCTTACAATACCCCAGCCCTCCCAGGCCAATTTTTACCAGGCTGAGGAAGGACCTTCACCAGCCCCTGGGGACTTAGAACCCCAAGGACCCAACCATGCCTCTGCCCTCCACGTGACCTCCCCAGACCATGCTAAGCCCTCATACCCCTTCCCAGCCTCCCACAGGCCTGGGGAGAAGGGTAGACTTAACCAGAGGCTAGGATCCCAGAGGCAGAGGTCAGGGCAAGGAGGGGGCGCGGCTGCTGTCACCCAAAACACCAGCTGCTGGAAGTGATTTATTTTTGCTTTAAGTGATGGAGAATTGCAGGGCTGGAGCAGCCAGCTCAGGGGCCTCAAGCTGCAGCTGGAAGAGGAGGTGGGCAAGGGTGAGGACACGCCTCCAACCTGGGCCTCAGGGCTCCTTCAGAGCTCTCTCAGCCTGTCCTCTCAGCCTCCCTAACATGCAGCCAAAGTCTCCTCATCTTCACTCATTCCCCCACTCACACCTCCCCCATCAAGTCTCCACACAGCTAAAAAGAGGCTGTGGAAGACAGGCTCCCACCTTCCTTCTAAGCTTGATCTGGGTGACCTCTCTTCTGGACTCAGGCCTCACTCCCACAATGAGGGTGCCATGACACCCCTCCTTCAAGATCAGGGCAGGGAGAGCAGGCCAAGGTTCTGGTTTACCCTCGACTTGGTCTCTTATTTGTCCCCAGGTAATCCCCACCCACTCAGCCAATGGCACTGTGAGCTGTCTTTTCAGAGTCTATGGGGAGAAGAGAGGGTCTGTGCTGGGCCACCTACAGACCACAAGTAGGGACACTGCTAAACTGATCACTGCAATTTTAAAAATTAAAAACATATGGAAGTGAGATACGCTGATCGAACACCAGCAGCAGTGGGAGCAGCGCCCACCCCACCTCCTAAGGCCAGTGGCAGGCAGGTAGCAAGACCCATCACACAGAAGGGTCACAGTTCGCCAAGAGGCACCTGCCTCCCTGGGCCTCGGTGTGCTCACAGCTACAAGGGGACTGGCTTCTCTCCTGGCAGGCCAGAATAAGGATGTCCACAGCCAGGCTCAGATGTACAGCAGGAGGGGGGAGGACAGAAAGATTCCATCCATGCACAGAGACCTCAAACTCCACACCTCTTGCTCAGCCACAGGACATCAGGCCAAGGTCTCAAGGCAAAACTCTAGATTCCAGCTGGGCCCCGACAAGCTGGAGTTGGAATACGATTCCCATAGCAGGCTTCTGCACACGTGCAGTGTGTCAGGTAGCACACGTAGCTGAGGCTACCCCTTACTGAGCAGGTCAAGCACATAGTAAGTTCTCAAGCCACACATTTCCATACCCTTTCCCGTTGTTCCCCATGCCTCTCCAGGCCACGGGTGAGGAGTAGAGGGGACATTCATATGCCCGAGGTCTGATAGCAGGCTCTCTGGAAGGATCCACAAGGCTGAGACTACCACCTCCAGAAGCAGCACTGATACCCAGCGAGGCAGAACTACTACAGGGGTGGACTGCTGGTCACGCAACCGTGTCCCCTGCTGCAGGGCTAAAGGCTAACGAGAGCATAGGCCAGGGTCACCTGGGTCCCCATGGCCTCATGCTGCCCCAATAGCTGATGCTCTGGCAGATACACCTGAAGGAAATGAGCTGGGGGACATCCACGCAGGTGGGGAGTGGCACAGAGGACATTCCAGCATGGAAGAACAGCATCTGAGGCCGCTCACACAGCAAACCTACCTTTCCTCTCTACCCCTTTCCCACAAGGCCAAAGGGAGACTGGGCCACAGCAAGAGGTTTCCAAGGCATAGACACCAAGTGCTCCCACACTCCTCATCTGTGGCCCCCCCAGCCCACCCCACCCCAGAGGCACATGTCCCAGAGCCTCCCTAGGTGGGCTTCAGTACCACTTCATGGATGAGAAACTGAGGCTAGGAGTGTGTAGCTTGCTCCGCCTGCCTCTCTGGCACTCATCTGTCCTCAAATCTTTCCCGAACAGTGAGACTTATGCAACAGCCAGCTATTAAGTATGCTGGACACCGGCATCGCCACTCCAGAACTCACACCCAGTACAACTGAGCCACACTGTATGGTTGCCGCTGAGGCTCAGGGAACATGCACAGAGCACCATCGCTGGGTCCCGGGGAAGCAGTTTCCTGAGCACTCAAAAGGCAGCCAGCCCCCAGGGCCTGGTGAGCCTGGCCTGGCAGCAGGGGTGGAAAACAGCCTGGTACACAAAGCCCTAGGCAAGGGTGTCTGTGGACGGCAGGAGGGTGTGGTCTGTCCCTGGAAGAGCCCGGGGCTCTGGGTCAGGCACACAGGCTACACAGTAGCTCCGAGCCTCTTGGCCTCCATCACTGTCTGGATGGTGGAGTTGATGCTGCCCTCCGCATTAGCACTAGTGGGCCATTAGCAAATTAAATCAGTTGGCCAGGTGCTGGGCCCTCAGCTCTGCTGGGGCCAGCTCATCGAGAAAGGCCTCCACTCCGCCTCCATGGATCCTCTGAAGCGCCCGCAGCCCTGCCTGTGGCCCACTTTCAGACAGCTCCCTTCATTCTTATTTCATCGGCTGCCTTCCCTGCTGTCAGCTCCTAAGCACAGGGGCCTGCCCAGCCTTCCCTCCCGCTGCCCACGAGCTGGCCCTCCTGGTCTCTCCTCACTGCCAGCCTCTGGCACAGCTCCAATGCCAGGCCACAGGGAAGAGGCAGGTGTGTCCATGTGTCACTCACAATCAATCCCTGACTGCACCTGTCGGAGGGAGGGTCTTGACCAGAGCTGGGCTGGGAGTGGGTGGGGGAGAGATTGAGACTGATAATTGGCCGAACACCTCAGTGTACCTCTGTGGTCCTTGCCGGGCCTCGGGCAGGGGCTGCTGGGAGCGACAACACAGTCACTTCCGCCCAACTGTGTGCCAAAACCTTTGGGTGCCATGCTTATTCATGCCAACTATGGCCCCAGGGCAATGGAAGCCTAGGCGGGCCTGAGGAAACTGCCTGCAGGCTGCACTAGTCCCAGGCTGCCGAGCCTCAGGGTGCTGCTGTGGCCAACTTTACTACCATTACTTCACTGCTGAAGGGCCACCCATATTATTTGTCCTGGTTGCACAGGGAAAGGGACACAGTAACCCTAGTCGGAAAGGTTGACTTGGGGAAAACAAGACAGCGCTGCTCCAAGCACCCCTCCCAGCACAGGTCCTCGACCTCCCTTCGCCAGGCACACACCTATGGTGGACCCTGCCTGGGCGGCACGGTGGGTGGCCCTACGAGATTGGACATGGTGACCAGGCCCCAGGAGGGTCCAAAGAAGGTAGACAGCTCAGGCTGTGGCCCCTTCCGACATGAAGGTTCATTTTGATCACTCACACCCAACCCAGGTGGCCAGGGACTCAAAGCTCACACCTGCCAAACCGGTGCCAACAGTGTCCTTACAAGACGCCTCTGTACGCACACAACAGGGTTCCAGTGGACAAGAGGGCCCTGTGCTGTGGGCAAGCACTCTGGAGCAGCCTCTTTATGCCTAAGGGTGGATGAGCCTCTCCCCATCTCCTCCTGCCCCCACGGTTCCTCGGTTATGGCACAAGCCTTGGGTCCTCTGGCTAGTTGGAGGGACCTATTGAACATAGTGACTGATATTGCTGAGAAGTCTCTCTCTGGGGGTCCTTTGGAGACACTGAGGGGTTCTTAGAGGTGGTGCTCCTCAAAAAGAAGCCTGGTACTTAGTAGATCTGCTTCCCGTCACAAGGCTGTGGTCCAGGACAGAGTTTGGTTGAGGAAGGGCCCTAAGTGAGCTGGCTAGTGCAAGGCGAGACTGGAGTCTGGTCAGGTGGGTCAGCCAACCAGGACTGGCTTCCGCTGGCCTCTCAGGGAGGGGCTAAAGGGCAGACCTGCTGGGTTCCAGTCTTCAAAGATGAGGCTACTGATTTCAGCGTGTGGTCCCAGGTTGGAGAGGCATATGTAGGGGTTAAGAGGTCCCCAGCGCAGTGCTGCAGGGCTCTGGACTGGGCACAGGGGAGTAAGGAGGGAAGGAAGTGGATACAGGCGGCATGGCCCGGGGTAGGTACTCCCTGGGAATCCAGGAAGAGACAGCCCAGGTCCCGCTAGGCAGTGCTGAGACAGAACCTCCCAGAACAGGAAGCCATCATCAAAGTGTCACTTTGCTTTGAGCTCCGTCCCCAACACGGTTTCAATGCATTCACATGACATGTGCACACCAAGGCAGAAACACTCACAAGCCCCCACGGGCGCTCTCCATCCCAGCGTCCTCTTCCAATGGGCCCAGCTCCACCCACAGCACCCGAGCAGACCTGGCCCTTAAGAGAGACCCCCTTAGCTCTGAGTCCCCGTGGGTTTCTCCAGGCCGACTTTAAAAAGCAAAAAGGAGCCCCCGGACTTGCCGGCTGGCTCGCGGGGGAGGGGGAATCATGTCCACAATATTTTTAGTCTAATTACAGCACAGGAACTTGCAAAGACAAATGACTCCCCAAGAATCCCCAGGTCTTGGCGGGGGGGGGCATTCCTCTCCAAGTCAGTCAAGCCGCGATGTGCACCCACCCTGGACCCCACCTTGATGGCAGGTCTCAGGGAAGGTCACGCCTAAGACCTCCCGCAAAAGTGGCTCCGCCCGCCGCCTTCTGAGCTCCCCCCAGTAAACCAGCCAGAGGGGGGCCCGAGGGAGGGCTCCTCAAAGTTTCCCGGAGGGCCCCTTCCACCGCGGGTGGAGGTTAGCCGGGTGCAAAGTTCCCTGGTGGCGGTGGCCCGAACATGGCAGGGAAGAAAAGCTCGCAGTCAGCATTTCCCCGGTGCTCGGCCAGGGAGAGGAGAAAAGAGAAGGAAAGAAAGAGGAAAGCTCCCGCCCCACCTTCCCTGTTGCTGCAGCGCCCGCTCTCTCCAGGCCGGGCAGGGGCCGGGGCCGGGGGCCAGGCGCCCGCCCGGAGGCCGCGCGCTCACCTCGCTCCGCGGCAGGGGCGCGGCGCGCCCCGCGTCCTCCGAGCTCCCGGCGGCCGTTTCTGGTCCTGGTGGCCGCCGCGCTGGCTGCATCGCCGCCGCTGCCGTCTCCGCCGCCGACTCAGGGCAGCCCCCGGGGGCGCTCCATGCCGAGGGGCGCGCCGATGCCCGGCGCCACCGGCCGGCCTCGGGTCGGGGGCGCTCGCCTGGACGGCGCCCCCGGCTTCGGTCGCCCGGTCCGCTGCGAGCGCCGCCGACCCACCCCCTCCCCCGCCGCAGTTATCTGATCCCGGGCAGGGCCGGGCGCGCTCCGCGACGCCCCCGGTGCCCGGCGCCTCCCCGCGCGCTTCGGCCGCGATCGCGCCCGGCACCCTCCCTCGGCGACGGTCCTCGGGGAGGCGGCGGCGGCCACCGCGGCGGCGTGGCCCGGGAAGACGGGCAGCGAGGAATGGAGGGCGAGGAGGCGGCGGGAGGCAGGCGCTCAGCGCGCACCCAGCTCGGCGCCCCGCGGCTACGGTCGCCCAGCTCCGCAACTCCTCCAACTCTCCGCCCCGAGCTCGCCTGCCCTGCGCCGCCGCGCCGCCGCTCGGGCGCACCACGGCCCTGGCCTGGCCCGGTGCCCCTTCCTGGCCCCGGGCCGCCCCCCGACACCGCACATGCCAGCCACTTGCGCGCTGGGACGCGCGCGCGCGCACGCACACCCGACACATACACACAGGCACATCCTCCCGGGGACACGCGCGCACACACAGGTGCATGGCGAGCACACACTCAGGCTGCACACACAGGCAAGGGAATCTGGACTAGCTGTGTACAACAGGATACCAAGCTCAGGCGTGAAGCCCACACGTGCAAAATGCATGCAGTGAGCTGCACGATGGTGCCAGTGCACAGGTTCGTGCACCCTCACACTTTCACATGTAGGCTGGGGTCGGAATGGGCACACATGTTCACATCTAAGCTCGTGCATTCCCGTGGAATCCAAGCACATGGTGTACACACCCCACCCCTCTTAATGTCTCTTCCCTAGCTGTGCTGTTTGGCTACTTCATCTCTGTTTCTTCTTCTTCTTCTTCTTCTTCTTCTTCTTCTTCTTCTTCTTCTTCTTCTTCTTCTTCTTCTGTGCACCCCTCCCTCTCTACTAACTTGATTCCCATGTTACCCCTCTCTTCTTGTCCACCCCTGTCTAGAAGGCTCAGACTTCCTCCCCTGATGCTCTCTCCATCTCCTGGGGCCTATTGTCTGGGCTTCACATTTCTGCCTCCCACAGGGCCTGGGCCTTTCAGCTTGGCAAGCAGATCAGCCTGGCTGGCCTCAGAGAAACCATTTTATCACATGCCTGGACCCCAGCTCAACCCGAGGGCCAAATAATCAGGCCAAGGAGGCAGATCTATGCCCAGAGCATAAGCCTCAAAGAGCTTCCAGCCCCTTGCCCCAGCTCCCTTGTAATGTGAAATATAATTATGTGTCTGAAAGGCGGGGATACTGGCTGCAGGATCCTAGCTAAGGAGCATGGCTATCTGGGTGCCCAGATGCCCAGGCTGCTGGCAGATCAGCCAGAGTTCCACAGGACCCACCAGCTCAGCTCCAGGGAGCCCACCCTCACACAAGCCTCCAAGTCCCCCAAATACTCTACCACTTCCAACTGAGGTAGTTTGAGACTCGCCTCTCTACAGAGTAACCTTGCATGCAAGTCCCCAGCAGCACTCAGTGCCTGGGTTACCTGTGGTCACATGGAGATCGTGGGAATCCCTGCCTTGTGGAGCAGCAGTGAAGGTTAAATGAGATTCGAGGAATATATATACACAGTTGTTACGTGGTTCAGGGTTGAATGAAACAGCTAGCATCTACTGGTGCTAGGTCTATGCTCAGTTCTGTGCTAAGAGTCTGGCTAGCTGCTTTGCTGTCACAATGACCCTCTGGGTAAGTGTATAGAGCCTGTGGCACAGAGAGGAATGGCTGCTCGCCTAGTCATAGAACTGGGTGGAACTGGGGCTTAGAACCACACATGTCCTCAAGATAACCCTGCCTCTTTGCCTAGCCACACTGCTCAGGACTACAGCAGAGAGAAAATAGGTATCCAGGGGACTCCACCCCCACACTCCAATGTCTGCCTTCAACAGGCAAATGATGTCAGTGACCACTGGAGGAGATGGCTCAGCCCTCCACCCTACCTTACTCTTGTGCCCCAAAATCAGAAGGTATGGAGGGCAAGCAGCATCCTTCCAGCCTCGCTTTCCCAGCTGCTCAAAACTCCTGAGAAGAGTGGATCTGAGCCACCCTCCCATAAGGGGCCACCGTGGGTGTCCAATGGTGCCTGCAGCATGCCCTCGGCTGGTGCACACAGAATGGACAGAACACCATGGTGGAGATCCTTCAGGTCTAGAACTCTGACAATTCTTAATTGGATGCTCATGCGCACACACACATGTGCACACACACACATGTGCACACACACACACACGCACACACACTGCCTCTACCCAGGTGCTTATCTAAGCCAGGGCTTAAATGGCTATGTATTGTTCCCCACTGACTCCAGTCAGACAAATTTCACAGAAAGAGCAAGTGTCTTGCCCAATGTCATCCAGAAGAAAAGACCCAGCAGGGTTAGGGAAATGTGGATAAAGTATTTACTGTCCAAGCATAAGGACCTGAGTTCAGATCCCCCTGTACCCACATCAAAGCCAGGAGAGGAAGCACATACCTGTGACCCAGCTCTGAGGAGGTGGAGGATCTCTGAGGCTCAGCAACTAGCTAATCTAGTTGAATTGGTGAGCTCCAGGTTAAGCACGAGATGCTGACTTAAAAACAAAGTGAAGGACTCTGGCCAGGAGGAGCTGTATGTGCCCAGAACCTGCCTGATGCATGAGCAGAGGATTCTCCACTCATACCAGCCTTGCAAATCAAAAATCCTGAAGAAGGAGACAGCTGGGATGGCAGATACCTAGAAACAGCCCTGCAGCCCCTTCAGGCCCTCTCCCCTCCTCCAACAGCCAGAGCTTGGAGCTACTGGAGACCTGGGGAACCCAAGGGACCAGACACACACCCAGCACTGCAGATTCAGGAACCCAACCAGCCTACCTGAGCTACAGCCTGATGGGGAGGAAGCCAACCTCACTCAGATTGGGTGAGACCAGAAGCCATCCCAAGAGGTAACAGGGTCATCTAGAATTGATTGATGTACCTTTGCTCAGTGTTGCCATTCTTAAATAAGCTGGGTTTTGAGAGTAAATTTGTTACAGTTGATATCTCTTGATTTGTGATGCCTTTTTCCCTTCTGTATTTTTTAAATTTAAGATGTTATGAATAAGACATGTGGAAACCTACTTCTTATTTTAAGTAATTTTTTATTTTTAAATATTTTATTATCTATTTGAGAGAGAATGAGGTAGAAAAAGAGGCAGACAGAGAGAATGGGTGCTCCAGTGCATCCAGCCACTGCAAACGAACTCCAGACACATGCGCCACCTTGTGCATCTGGCTTTACGTGAGTACTGGGGAATCAAACTCGAGTCCTTCTGCTTTGCAGGCAAATACCTTAACTGCTAAGCCATCTCTCCAGCCCTTCTGTATTTCTTGGGTGCAGGGTCTCACTTGGTCCCAGGCTGAGCTAGAACCCAGCATAAACCAGGAATCTCAGCCTCCCAGTCAACAGGATGTTAGGAACTTTGTTAGATTACCTGTTTAATCCCCTCTCCTGCATAAATACTCTGCGCTGCTTTTGTTTATGTGTGTCTATTGCCCAGTTGTCTATTAGAACTGTATTTTGCTTTACTCAACCTTCTAGAATATTTGCACAGCAGGCAACTACAACTCATTGGTCTCTTCTGTGGTCACTCTGGAAGTAATAGGAGCCACATCTGACACCTTAGGCTCCCACCCTGAAGATACATAGCTTCTGGTCTAAGAATACACAGATAATTAGGAAACCCAAGCATTGAACTAACACACCATCTCACCGTGGCGCACAGCTGGCACCAATGGATACCACCACTTCTGCCCACTCTGTCATCTTCCATTCTGTACCTGCTGTCAACCCTTTGCAGGCCCTTTGGGGCCACCTTCCAGCCACCACCAAGGTTACCCAGTGGAGCTGTCCCTCAGCCCACCTCTGGCTTGATATATGGGCAGCAGACTGGAGTTCAGTCCTACAGAACGAACAAGCGGCCGCAGCGCAGCTGGGAGCCCAGCGAGCAACACCAGCAGCTCAACCTTCCAGCATGTGACATACTGGATTTTCAGCCTCACCAACACCTGTTGGCTTTGGACCACCTGCTGCCTCCCAGCTGACCAATGGGAAGCGCAGAAGACATGCGTCCCTCACGCGCACGTCCACTTCTGCACCTACCCTGACTGCAGGACTGAGCAGTTCTGGGCTACAGCAACGACTTCCCACAGCTTCCCTCCTCCTCCAGCCTTTCCCCCACTGCAAGAATGGAGGAGGGGGACTCTGCAGTGGAACACCAGAGAGGGTGCCACAGGGTGAAGCGGCCATGTACCTAGAACACTTGCAGGAGGGAGTATCACTGGGGACGGCAGACCATCCTGGGCCTCATAGTGCCTGGCACACCTGTGTCACGGGGCCTGCAGCCCCAACGGGTCGAGCAGGACTCAAGGATACAGGCAGAACCGCTTCTGCTCCTCGTATCATTAGGAAGCCCACGAGGTGCCCTTATGGCATCAGCAGCCGTGCTGAGCAGGGACGTGCGGGCTGGTACCAGCACAGCAGCCAAAGACTCACCCACCGCGTCCCTGCCTGCCGGCCAGCAAGCCTGTAACCACAGTGAAGGCCGTGGGATCTATCAAAGTCTAATCAAAGCACAGTGACCTGCGTGGACTTGAGTTCTCAGTTTGACAAGTGTGATCTACGTGCATCCCTGAGGAATCACTTTCACCGTAAGAGAGCGGATGCTCTGAGATTCCGACAGATGTGTCCTCATGTCCCCGAATGTGTTCTTCCTCCCCTTTCCCACCGCCTCCCTCCACACCTGTGCCACAGAGAAGTGTTGAGATTCCTGGAAACAAATGAATTTAAACAACGCTGCCTCCTGAAGATGGACTTTTCACTGAGAATACTGACTATGATCATAACCTAGGGTTTTCTGGGCATTAATATATTGCTTTGCTCAATGATTCTCTGGCTATAACAAATTTACTATATGCATTTGCATACTGATAGTATTTGTGTTATTTTATTAGTAAAAGTGAAATTGTTGTTGATGATCTCATACAAGACTTTGCAGAATGAGTGACTGGATTTTATGCTCAATATATAATATATTGATATATATTATATATAATATACATAAACATAAGGTGGAAAGTGATTGAGGAAGACATCCATATCGACCTATGGCCTCCACACCCACACACACTGTTGTAGTTAACCTCCTAATTGCTGTGCCAAACAACTCAACAAAAAGCAGCTGATGGGAGGAAAGCCTTTTTTTTGGCTTACAGACTCGAGGGGAAGCTCCATGATGGCAGGGGAAATGATGGCATGAGAAGAGGGGTGGACATCACCTCCACCACAGCACTGCACACAGTGGCAGGAAGGCGTGCCAACACTGGCGAGGGGAAGCTGGCTATAACACCCGTAAGCCCGCCCCCAACAACATACCTCCAATGAGGTTCCAATTCCAAAACCACCATCAGCTGATCATCAGGGATCAAGCATTCAGAACACATTAAGTTTATAGGAGACACCTGACTCAAACTAGGACACATGCACATACATACATGCATACCACACACATACTCACTCAAGAAAGAGAGAGAAAGGAGAGAGAGAGAGAGAGAGAGAGAAGGAAAGGAGGCTGGGGAGATTGTCCAGTGCTTAAAGGCACTTGCTTTCAAAGCCTGCTTGCCCAAGTTCAATCCACCCACTTACTCTATATGCAAAAAGTGGTACATGCTGGGCTGGAGAGATGGCTCAGCGGATAAGGCACTTGCCTCCAGTGCCTGAGGCCCGGGTTCAATTCCCCAGGACCCACAAGGTGGTGGCCCTGGTTCTCTCTCTCTCTCTCTCTCTCTCTCTCTCTCTCTCTCTCTCTCTCTCTCTCTCTCTCTCTCTGCTTGAAGATGAATAAATAAAATATTTTTTTTAAAAAGTGGTACATGCACCTGGAGTTCATTTGCAGTGGCAAGAAGCCATGGCATGTGCACACATACACACATGCAAATAATTTTTAAACTATTTTTAAAAAGAAAGAAAAGAAGAATGGACAGAAGGAAGAAAGAAAAAAAATGAGAAAACACCCAACAGAGACTCCCAGGCCACTGCCCTATAGGCATCACATCTCACCCCTCGCCCTCCGTCAATTCTTAGTCAGAACTGCATTCTCTTACAGGCTGTCACACACATCCTTTGCCAAGAGCACACCATGCTCCAGATGTGGAGACACAGGAAGGCTCTCTCTAATCAGGTTCTTGGTGTGAGCAGAGGAGCAGGCTCATGACTCTTATCCTGCCTCCCTCCAGGGTTGAGGAGGCGATGTCCAGCAGTGGGCCCAGCCCAAACCCTGCTGCTCCCCAGCACAGGGCGCATGCATGCATCTCTCACTCAGGTCCTGCTTCCTTCTTTGAAAGATGGGGGTGACCATAGCCACAGCAATAACAATTCTGCCCCAGGAAAGAGCCTAAGTGAAGCTTCCAGTACCACAAACACATTACCAAGGCCCTCAACAGGGAGCCTGCATGGCTGTCCCTTAGTCCAAAGGGGTTCTTCTGAAAAAGGATTCTTTTGTTCCCCAGCTGAGGGCCAAGGTCAACAAATAAATGTCTGCAGACCTGTGCATCCTCAGAGCCTCAGCACCCTCAGCCCTGTTTGGAATTCCTCCCTTGTGAGAGCTGCCAGACCCACAAAGCCACCCAGAGAGAGCGCCTGAAGGCTGGAGTGTGCTATCCTGTGGGTAGTGGGCTAAAGGCTTTGCCCTTTCTGCACAGCAATTGCCAGGTCTTAGAACAGCCCATGCCTGGGGGACCAGATAGCCCAGTATCCTGGCTGACCTGGCAGACAACAGGTACCTCTTCCAAAAAGCCCACCAGGATTTATTCTGCCCACTTGAGATGTTGGCTTAGTTTCTGTTCTCATGACTTCCACTCCCATGGGCCTCTTACTTCCAGACACACTGGCTAGCCACTAGATTGGTCCTGTCACCTGGTGTCGCAGTCAGCCACACGCCGCTGGGATGAATCTCCAAACCAGGCACAGTTTATGGGAGGAAAGGATTTATTTGTAGCTATAGATACAGGGGAAATTTCAGAATGCAAAAGAGGCTGCTCCCCTTTCACAGGTCCAAGCAGAGAGAAAAACCCACCACCTACACCACACACACACTAGCAAACAGGCAGGAGAGAATTTTTTTACCTTTATATAGCCCTAGGGTGGGGTCTTGCAATTCTATCCCAGATTTAATGGCTTCCCGAGTCTCTGGAATTTCCTTCCTGCACTGCCCACATAGGAAAGGATGTTTACTTCTAGCTCCTTCGAGCTTCCTTACATCCTGCCCCCTACTGAGAGGCTGCCTTCCTGTGAACATCCTCAGAGATCCACCCTAGATTACTTGAAAGGTCAAGTTGACATCAAAACTTAACCATCACACCTGGCCTCAGTACCTGCTGACCCCTCAGACAGTTTTGTATTTCCCTATTGGTCCTCCTTCATGATAGCTGAGGCTTCTCCTGGGGAGCCACCACCAGAAACCACCCCCCCCTGCCCTGCTTTGCCTCTTCCCAGGGGTCTGGCTTCATGCTCACCTCTCCCTGGCACATCAGCCCCGTGGTGTGCGCATCCCAGAGCAGACATCATGGGTGTGTGATGTCTATAGAGGAGAGAAGCAGCAGGACACACAGTAGAGAATCCCACGACCAGGTTCTCCTGCTCTGCCAGTGCTTCTAATCACACTGAATGTACCTGTGCCATGACAGGACTGCCGTGTGTGTGTGTGTGTGTGTGTGTGTGTGTGTGTGTGTGTGTGTGTGTGTGTGCTCACACACGCCATCTGTGAGCCTGGCCTCCTCCTCCAGAGCTGGACCTGCCACCAATCCACATCCCCCCAGAAGGAGTCAGAAAGAACTGTGACTTCAGGTACCAGAATAAGCAAGCATTTGTGCTAGGATCCCAGGGCAAGAAGTCGGGATGTAGAGAGCAGTGTTCCACCTGAATCCTGTCTACAGTAAATGCTGTCGGTTAGAAGGAAAGAGGCCATCACTCACTGAGCCACAGAGCAGAACCCATACCCGGGAGCCCTGTCCTGAGCCTGGTCTCTTTCTATAGCACCATTTGTCCCAAGATCCTCTTGGATGACAGAAAGCCTGACAGTGATGGTGATAATGGCCAGTGCCAGCTGGGCATTGCTCACCTACACTGGAGGTGATGGGCAGGTAGACACTGGCCTAGTTAGTGGACAGATGAAAGCGATGGCCCAGGGAGGACAGGACTTGTCCCCAGGAGAACTGGGGGAGGATGGCTGAGACCTCACATGCCATCTCTCACACACACACATGCACACAAACACAGCTATGGACCCCTTCCCTGCCCAGTTACCTATGGGCTCCTGGCCGACCCAAAAGCATTGATTTGAGGAGCAGGACTTCTGGAACCACAGCCTCTCTGGGAACAGGGCACTGAGTTCCCAGCCCCTCCCATCTGTCCTGAAACAGACATTGTTTGCAGGTAGAGCTGGAAGCTGGCTGCGTCTTTGTGTGGGGCTGGATCCTCCTCCCATCCCCCTGAAGGTGCTTTGGTGAGAAGGGGCTGTCAGTGGCCAGGATGCAGTGATCAGGGGCCAGGCTGAAGTGAGGTCTGGAACTTTCCATGCTCCATCACTCAGGGGTATCTGGTGGCTCAAGACACCAGAGTTCTTGTCCAGGCTCTGCAACTTTAAGAAGCAACACTGGTCCAAGTCCTACCTGAGTTTAGGCCCCTTCAGGGTCTAACCCACTCCTAGCCCCATAATTCCCCACCACCTTTTTCCTGTGGGTGCAAGCCATCCATCCCCAGTGTCAGGGGAAAGAAAATGATCCAAGCCCAAAGGTATTGCTGAAGATACCACAGAGTATTATCACACAACACCAAGAGATCCTACTAGATCCTGAGTGGGAACCAGTTCTCAAATGGTAGCATGTATATTGCTGGAAGGCATCACATGAGCTGCCAGAGAAAATTGGTCAATGATATTTGGAGAAAGCAGAGACCACTGATATACAATTCAGGCTGATGCCACAAGAATGCTGAACACACTGCTATATGGAAGAGACCAACCAGCAAGTCAAGAAGTGCAGTAGTGGCACTAACCCTAGGTAGGTAATCAATGGCTTCCTAATTGTCTAAGAGATCTGTTCAGTGGCAAAGAACCCTTAACTGGGATTGGGATCCATGGCAAAATGTTATGGGGACCAAGAACTCCAGCTCCCAGGGGAGATTTCCACTACCAGAGATCTACAGAGAGGATATACCTGTTAGAATCTTGCCAAACTAGCAATGTTTGTCTCATTTAACCTATTCTGATCTCTGTATTTTTCGGAAGGCAGCAAGAGCTGTAGACAACCCAGTTCCACCATCAAGACATGGGATGATGGCTGACATCCTGGCAGGGATGAACCACCCCTGGCCTATTATGAGACCCAAATGAAACCTATGAGAAAGTGGTGAAATAAACAAGAGACCTATCACCACAGCAAGTTAGATAACCCATGAAAGGGCAATGGAGACAGACACTAATGATACCCAACACAACCTGTGAGAGTTTAGGAGTGAGACCCCACACAATGTTGCCAAGCTCCTCCTTAACCCCTCCCCAGTCAGAGCTTTGCCTTGCCTCTTACAGGGTCAAAATTGGTATTGTTAATTCTTGTTTCTTAAACATATATGTACTTCTTTCTGGTGCTTTTACTTTCTGATGCTTTTTTTCCAAATTCCACACCCCAGTACCCTAACAGCAGTTAGGGTTATTTCTTGAGGGGGAATTGTGACAGTTTCAGGCAAGTTCACACATTCCAGGCCTGACCCCCCTCCCATTGAGTGGGAGGTGTCTAGCTAGAGCTACAACCTAGGGGCTAAAACTGACTGGTCAGGTATGAACCAATCAGCTGTCTCTCTGACTCACCTGAGAGAACTTTCCCAAGGACCCTCTCTTCCCCACATGGCAGGGGGACTTCTGACTCTCCAGGCCTTAGGAAGGTAGATTTTTTTCCCCTCATGAACCTCTCCTTCTCTTGATGGGAGCCCTCTTATCTTTTCTTTTTCTGCTTGTTTAGCTGAACAACGTAAGTTCTGTTAAACTCTCCACGTTTTCCCCCCACACTGGTGGCTGGAGAACTCTGTAACTCCCCATGTTCTCTTAAATAATAAAGTCTCCCACTATACCTTATTATCTTGTTGTCTGTGATTTTAATTCTTTAACTTTATAGACAAGAATCCAGGTACTCCTCAAATTTTGGGGTGCATTAGAATTTTGCTGTGCATTATCTAAATTCTAACCCCCAGCTCACCCCGTTACAAACCCAAAGGAGAAGTCCAGAGACACTTAAGATCTCAACAATAAAGAAGACTTAAAACTCACCCACCATGATTCAGGAACTGAGCGGACAGAAGATTATAAGAGCAACAGTGGGGGAGAATATCCAGAGACAGTGCACCCCTCAGCAACAACACACAACGGGGAAAAAAACTGGCTGCTTCTTGTGCAGTTCATAACCCCCTACCCCATGGACTATGCCCACCGAGGAGGGCCCCCAGCAGGTTGGGAACAGGGAAGAGGGAAATGGGGGTGCCATCACAAGATATGCTCATACAATGTATCTAATTATTGACAATAAAGATGTTTAAAAAAAAAGAAAATGATCCAGGCCTGAAGTGATCATTCCAGTAATTGGTGGAGGGATGGGCATGTGATCAAAGCCAACAAATGAGAATCTATCCCAAAGCTTTTGATTGATTTGTGGGGAAAAGAAAGGATTATGTTTCCCAGAACTGCTCAATGGTGGAAAAAAGCTACTGTGGACACGTTGGCCACACGAGGTGACATGAATCTCAAGGAAGGCAGGCCTGAGACACGGAGAGAAAATGGATCCTGGACAAGTCTTTTGAACCCCACAGATCCGCCCCTGGACTTTTCATTGTGAGCCCAAATAACCTTAGTTGTAGTTCAAGTATTTTTTCTGGCAACCCCAAGAGACTATGCAGACCGTAGATGAAAAGTGCGCCGAGGCCTCCCAAGACAGCCTTCCAGCTCTCCTTCCCCGTCCTCCTCTGCCTCGGGTGGGTGCCTGAGACCCAGAGTCATCAAATAGGGTGCAGTGGAGACTGTTCTCTCTCCCCCTCCCTTCTCACTCTCTTCCTCTAAAGCTGGGAGCTTCCAGGAAGGCGAGCAAGGCCTTCAGGCCCCAGGAGGACAGGAATAAAGGCCATAAAGGGAGGGAGGGAAGTGGCTTCTGCCTAGGAGTTATTTATAGCTTTCCCAAGGAGGCCTCCTGCCAGGTTAATCTGCCAATTATCCAGCCCCTCTCCACCCCCTGGGCACTGCCACCTCCCTGCCTCCCCTGCCTCCCCCCAGGTGGTCCCCGCTTGGGGCCATCATTTCAGGGACACAGGGCTTTGCCCCAAAGCCTGCCACAAATCAGCCAGCCTCTGGCCGTCCTTCCTCAGCAGGTCCCCAGGCTCCAGCCCTTGGCTAGTGGTGCCTCCAACTGAAATGGACACAGGCCCATCTGTGCATCCTGACGTGGAAAGAGAGTTGTGCAATTGTTCTGTCTCCCATAGAAAGGAGTCGACTGCTGGGGATCCTGTAAACGGTAAGAAAAGCGACAATATATCTGCACTGACAAACTGAAAAACTAATGTGTGTCCTTCTGGAAGGAGACCTTGACCTGCCTTTCAAGGGCTTTGGGCGGGGCCTATCAGAGGGGAACCCTACTCCACTGGTGGGCTGGCCAGAGACTTCCTAGGGCTCAGCCCCTGAACTGCACTCAGGGGAACTCCACTCAGAGAGGATGTGAGGAAACCAGCTCATCCACAAGCTTCGGGGCCATTCAGTTTGAGTTCAGTTCTGAAAGCATTGATGGCTTCAGCAAGTTTTTTTTCAGTCAAGTGATTCTATAAATGGAAAGAAGCCCAGTAATTGGGCGATGGCGAGAGACATTGCTTCCTGTGGCCAAGTTCTCCCCTCTGCCCTAGGGTCAGTGCTGTGTGGTTTTTTCCGCCAAACTGAAACTTTCCCACCTAGAAGGACAAGGGTTCCTAAGACGGGGGAGTGAAGAAAACTTAAGGTTCAGTAATCTCACAAAGTTACAAGACTCACAAGGTACCTTCTGGGGAGGAAAGACTCTTGTCAGCACCACGTGGGGGTGGACTTTTCAGCGATTCAGCTGCCCTTGGCTCATTCGTGCTCGCAATAGACTCATTGGTTCACCAAGCTGCACTTGGTTGAAATCATTTCTTTGATTCATCATTGGTGCCCTGTCTGGGGTGAATAGGCGTTTGTTCACCTCAGAAAAATCACACCACAGTGGATATGGACTATGGTGTTCAGAGCACCTTCTAACTGAGCCTATTGGGGTGACAGGTCAGGCTTCTTAAGCACTTAACAGTCATGTTGGGCAAAGACACTAGCTAGCTACCAGCTTGATCCCTACCTTGCTCCGAGTCTGAGCCCACTCCTACAGGAACCCCCCTTTGGGGCTTGTTCACCCTGTGGAGACAGACTTGGGGTTCAGGGACTGTAGGCAGCTCAGGGGCTCTGTACCCCCCTTGGGAATATTCCAAGGGGCCATCACTCTGGGATGGCCATAGGAGTGGAGATCAGCTAAGCATACTTGGACACAGAAGGCATGGAACACAGGACTGGACCAGAATGCTGCAGGGTCTGAGCCCACCTTGCAAGAGCCCAGGCCCTCGGGTAGCAGGTCCTTGGGAAGGAAGGAATAGAGGGCAGGATTGGCCATCTGAGCCCCCGTCCTAGGGCCTAATCAAGGCTGAAGGTTCCACGTTGTCCTGGGCAGTTCTCAAGAATGGGAAGGAAGCACATGGACCTCAGGCTTGAGCCTTTGCCTTCTTCCAAGTCTGTTTCTCAGCTATGCGATGGGTGTGCTGTCCCCAGGGGGTCACTACAACACCCCAGTGCTCTGATGCTGCTTCATGGTGTAGAACCTGATCATGTGACCAAACTACATCACTCAGGAAGCCTGGGTGACGGGCTTGGAGAAGGGGCCTGGCTTAGCAGTCTCCAAAGACCGCACCCTCCCTCCTCTGGGCACCTATCCTCACAGCACTCCAGGGACATGACCCCTCTCCAATTCTTCTTGGCTTTCAGAATGAGAGCTCTTCTGCCCTCGGTCCCTCCCTCCTCTGGCCACCCCCTGTCCTGAACTCCAAAATCGGCCTCCCTCCAGCCCTGGTCATCTAGCTTCCTGCACTCCACTCACCCACAAGCTGTGAGATGTGCAGCCCTGTCCTGTCTGTGGTGATTAATAAGCACACAGATGGCCTGGATCGTGAAGGAACTCCAGGGAGCCCATGTCCTCTCCTGAGGACAGCCTTGTCTCGCGCCCCTGGACCAGGAGGCTTGTAGATCCCAGGGGTGCTCTTGATTTCCCACTGCCTCACAGTTACCCAGACCGCAGCTTCAGACAGCACCCTTCTTCCTGCTGGCATTTAAATCCTTATCACAGGTCTGCTGAGGGTTCCCGAAGCTGAAGGAACCCTCCCCCAGGCTGGACCGTCCACAGCATGTGGACAACTATTATTCACTGCATTTGAAATCCATTAACCTGCCTTGGGATGAGAATGTAAATATAGAGCCACTGTGCCCTGGAGATGTCCCTCTGCGAACACGGAGGACTCAGCAGGGACCCTGTAAGTGGGTCAAACCTCTCTCTTTCTCTCTCTCTCAAACCTCCCCCCTTGTTTGTTTTGAGATCAAATCTCATGTAGCCCAGGCTGGCCTTGAACTTGCTATGTTGACAAAGACAACCTTGAACTCCCAATCCTCTTGTTCCACCTCCCAAGTGTCAGAATGACAGGCATGTGACACCATATCCAGGTTTTGAACATTTCTCTTTTTTTCTCTTTTTTGTTGTAAATTTTATTGACGATTTCCATATTATAAACAATACACCATGGTCACAATCCCCTCTCAAACCCCCCTCCACTGAATCAAGTGTGTCTTCCACTGTGATGTCATCCTTTTATGCAGGTACATCAGCTACTGTGAGGTCACGGGTGCCATGGCCGCTTTGTGTCTGGGAGACAGAATTGCAAAGTACCTCTCCCCTTCCTTGGGCTCTTATATTCCTTCCCCCATCTCCTCCACAATGGTCTCTAAGCTTGAACATTTCTGATATTCCACTTCTGGGTCATCCATTCCACTAGGGGAGCACAGCCAGGCTCTGGGACCAGACTGAGGTTCCAGTCCTGTGGGGCCTTAGGCAACACACTATGCCTCTCTGTGCTCCGGTTTTTCCTCTGTGAATCAGGGACTGTGCTGAGGAGGCTGCACTTGGCTCACAGCAAGCCTCTAGGAAAACTGACACTGCTACTCTGTCACCGTCATTTGCCGTATTGCTGGTGCTACTCCAGGGACATGACCCCGCTCCAATGTTTGTCTTTTAGAATGCGAGCTTTGCTGCCCCTGGTATTGCCAGTGCTCCTGCTGGCTCCCTCAGAGGGGAATCGAGTGGAACTCAGATGCATATGTTAGAATGGAGGAAGTACCAGTATTTCTACCAACGCCCCCAGTCAACGTTCAGTGTCTCTTATGCTACGAATCAAAGCGGCCGATTTCAGAGGTTGGCAGCACCTGGGACTGCCACTTAACAAAGTCACACTACACCCATGGCTGGCAGACTCCAAATGTCCATGTTTGAAAGCCATGGCTCCTGATCTCACCTCTTAGGTGAGCTTACCTCAAGAACAAGGGTGCAGGACACTCAGCCATCACCAAAGCTCTACTGAGTCAGGGGCTCCAGGTTCTTTGTTGCAGGAAGTTGAAGAATGAATCTCACAGACAGTGAAGGATAAGTTTTAAAGGAGAAACTATTACAGAGAGAAAGGAAGAGAAAAGCTTGTATTAAGTTTATTAAGAAGTGGAAGAAGCGCCGGGCGTGGTGGCGCACGCCTTTAATCCCAGCACTCAAGAGGCAGAGGTAGGAGGATCGCCATGAGTTCAAGGCCAGCCTGAGACTACAGAGTGAATTCCAAGTCAGCCTGGGCTAGAGCCAGACTCTGCCTCAAAAAACCAAAAAGAAGAAGAAGAAGAAGAAGAAGAAGAAGAAGAAGAAGAAGAAGAAGAAGAAGAAGGTGGAAGAAGCAAGAATAGCAAAGCTCTCTGAGCAGAGAGGCATCCTGACCAGGTTTCCAGTGAGTGTTATTGTCTGGGGATTTATAAGGCTTTCTGTCTAGAGAAAAGTTGATCTTTAAAATGACTATGGAGAAGAGTAGTTCTGACCCAATCCCTAATCCCCACAGGTGTCTATGTGTCTTCAGTCACGGGACTTGTCAGGTTTCTGTTTGTCCTGGTGACTGGGTAGGGGAGGATTCCGTGCACATCTGCGAGCTTTGCAGAAGAGAAGCAGGACAGGCGCGGATGAACGCAGCTGCTGCGTGGGGCCAGTGGGAGCCTGTGGACTCTGTCTGCCTTCTTATCGGTCAGCTTGGCTATCTCAAGCCCAGCTGCCAGCCCTCTTCTCGAGGGTTTCTGACTTTATTGTGCTAACCCCTAACATGCACTTTAACCATTGCATTTCTCAGGCAAAACTGCCGTCTAAGAGCAGCTGGATTGCAGCCAAGGGCACAGAGCAAGGTTGCTGACTCCCAGGCTGGCGAGGTGGCTCAGCGGGTAAGACGCTTGCCTACAAACCCATGGAAAGTCAGATGGACAAAGTGGTGCTTGCATGGACCCTGTGCTCCTGTTGTCTGTCTGTTTCTCTCTCTCTCTCGCCCTCTCTCTCTCTCTCTCTCTCTCTCTGCTTACAAACAATTAAATAAAAAATAAAGATTGCAGACTGTGCAGGGCCCTTTCCTTAACTGCCTTGCAAGCTTCTTCCCCCTCCTCCCTATCAAACATGGGTTTAGCACATCCAGACAGGGCTGATATGCCCCACGCCATGAATGCACTTCCTCTTCTGTGCTATGGTCCTGGGTTTGAATCATGGCCTTGTCCATGTTCCGGAAGCGCTCTACCACTGACTTACCACTGTCCAGCCCTTTGACCCTGGATAGGGTGGGACCAGGCAGCCTCTGCCCACCTTTACTTAGAACCTCCACGTCCCAATGCGTCAACAAAGCTCACCCACACAAGCATCCTGGCCAGGCTTCTCATGCCTCTGGCCGCCTCAGAATGCCCTCCGAGCCCCCATCACATGTCCTTGGAAGGTGAAGCAGAAGCAGATAGGAGTGCCGTCAGTGAGACCCTCCCCATCAGGCTCCCAGGAAAGTTACCCACAGAGAAGGGACTGTAGAACAGGTGGCAGGCGACAAGGAAAGCAGCTGCTGCCTGGATGCCGAGAGCTGGCAGGTAGACTAAACCTGACTCCTCCACCCTCCTAAAGAAGCTCACAAAGCCTCAGGGACGCCCTGCTCACTTCTGCTGTCAGCGTGCTGATTTTTCCAGACCATTCCCCACTAGGCACTTGGCCATTAAGTCCAGGATCTCAGGTTAAGTCACTGCCCCTGAAGGGATGAGGGCGGGGGCTCCCAAACCCTGGTAGTAAATGGGTTAGTACTTTCACACATCCTCCAGGGTCCTCAGTCATCTCTGGGTAACTTACGGGACCCAACAGTGTGAACTCTGTAAACTGCTGCTATACTGTACTGTTTAGGGAACAGCAACAAGCACAACTTTATGCACAATCAGTAGGTCCTTTTATTGCTGTGCAGGGATGGACCCAGGCCTGGCACATGCTAAGCAAGCACTCTAACGCTGAGCTACACCCTAGCCTAGCCGCCTGCCCCTTTTTTAATTCATTTTCTTTTGAGCCAGGCTCCAGGTTAGCTTTGAACTCTCGGCCTCCTGAGTAGCTAGCATTACAGGTGTACACTGCCATGCCCACCTTAGAACTAAGTTCTATTTTCTTTTCTTCCTTTTTTTTTAGAAGCAAGTATTTAAAAACGTGTTCTCATCTAAGGATGTGGGACCTTTAGGTGCCCTTGCAGGAAGACAGAGCTTGAAGGGCCCCAGCCCTCAAGCCTCTGGTGCTCAAGGGGCAGGGAGGGATCAAGGAGAGGCACACAGGAAGACATCAGACAGTGGGCAGGACAGCAGGGAGAAAGCCAGGGTCGGTCCTAGAAGGCAGAGCACAGCACAGCACAGCTTTTCCTGTGGGCCCAGAAGCTCAGAGTCAGACACCGTGCCCCAGGCTGATGAGTACCACTTCACAAGAGGGTGCCAGCAGGCAGAACAGTCCCCAAGCTTGCCTTGGACTGGGTGGGGGCCTCTGGGCAGCTTGTCAGGGGAGAGGGGGGATGATGGCAAGATCAGGCCAGCATGGCAGGACCATGAAATTAGGGCCCAACTGGGCACCATTGTCCAGGGTCTCCTCCTGGGCCTTCGGCTGTATCAGAGCTTAAGCACAAAATGAGTGCAGTGAGCGAACCCAGATGGGGAATTCAGGGCTGTGTCAGCACATAGCTCACTGGGTAAGCTGCCCTTCTGGCCTCTCCAGTGCCCCTCAGCCCCGTCTCTCCCCACCCACATCACCGTGGTAGGCAGCCAGAGGCTATTCGAGTTGCTTTCAAACAATTTCAGTTTGCCCCTGACTGGGCCATGATGGCCCTGAGGGATTCCTGCCATGGGAAACACAGACCACAGACGGCTTCTCAATGGAAAAGTGGGTTTTGGAAAGCAGCACAGGCCGTGACCACACTCCACAGGGTGCAGAGGGTGCCGCTGCCTGGCGTCCCTGCACGGCCTGCGAGCCTATCCTGCCATCTGCCTTCTTTCAGAGCCAGGAGCCTGGCTCAAGGTCCGGCTGGACCTGATAACACAGCTCCTGCCTCACAGCAGCCTATTGGATGGAGGGGTAGAAATGAAAGGATTGGTGAGACTCCCAAGGGTGCCCAGGAAAAGGGATGCTCCATGGTCTAGGACAAACTTCTTGCTTGCACATGGTGAGCTAAGGGAACTGTTAAAAACTTCTGCTCCGTGGGTCTGTGGTGTGGCTCAATGGTAGAGCCTTTGCCCAGCACAGGAAATCCTTCACTCCGGGACTCCCAGCTTAGCCACAGCCTCAAGGCCCCTAACCCCTCAGCTATCGTCCTTTCCCCGTCCCTCCCACACTTCCCAGTTATTTCTGAACACACCAGGTCCTGCTTACCTTTGCACTCTATGCCCCCTCCACTGTACACTCTCCCCTAAGACGTCTGTGTGGCTCACTTTTCACCAGCCTTGAGTCTCTGTTCACAAGTTCCTACCCAACAAGTCCTAGGGATCCTCCTGTTTCTGTATACCCGGCACTGTGATTACAGGTGCGTACCACATGCCTGCCACTATGTAGGTGCTGGGGATCTGAATGTAGGTCCAGAAAACTTGTGTGGAAAGTGCTTTGCCAACTGAGCCATCTCCCCAGCCCTCTGTCTTCACTGTGTCTCTTCTTCCATCCAAGTACTGACCAGGCCCAACCCTGCTTAGCTTCCGAGATCAGAAGAGATCGGCGCATTCAGGGTGGTGAATCACTATGATTCAGGTTCCTGCTTGATCTCTGCATAGACATACTCATCACTAAGGAATCTCTCTCCAACCTATTTCATCCCCTTCCAGGTTGAAGGCTCAGAAATAGGTCACTGTCCTAAGCTTGCAATGACCTTGGATTTCAGGACAACAGAGCCACTTTGGACACCACCCCCCCTCCAGATGAGGACCATGACCAGTGATGGAGAGGCTGTAACCTGGAGTAGGTCATCTTACAGAATATAGACTGGTCCCCTCGAGTGACAGCTATTAACAGAGGTGATGGCTTCTGATGTGGACCAGCTCACAGGACCAGAACAAAGGCTGAGGGGCTGGACCACACCTCGACCAGGCCTGCTTGGTCATGCATACACCCTGCCCACTGCTTCCTCCGCTTCAGACTGAAGCTCCTGGCAGCACTGGCTTATCTGTTCTTCCCCATGTGGCCATGTTAATTAAATCTCTCCTCTCCCCTTTCCATGATTACTCTTCTCTCTAATTAGCATATTGGGGTGGGAGTGGGGAGGGCTGGCTTACTGAGGCTGTCAGAGCCAGGGGTCACGTCTTCACTTTCCCATTACAGGATATCCAACCTCTGAAAGAAATCCATTGCCTATGGTCCGTGAGAGGGCATCACGTTGGCAGAAGCTGAGCACCCACCAGGGGCACCACCCTTCCTCCCCACCCCCTCATCACACACACCACATCCTCACAAGCAAGCTGAGGATAGAAACTACTGCTTTACCCTATTGGCCCTGGGGAAAGTGTGGGGTTGGTCTCAACTCCTGCCCTGGTCTGGAACACCAGGGAGCTGAGGGACCAGCAGGAATGGGTGCCTTTGTCTTCGGTGGATTCTGCAGCTGTGTTCTCGGGAGAGGTTGCAGGTGCTGGCATGGAATATGAGGAGTGCCCCCAACTTGGGCACAAGTTGACCCACTCTTGGGTCAAATGTAACTGTAAATATGGAATATAGCCTACAGACCTCCACAGAGACTTCTTCCTTGGAGACCACGCTAGTGGGCAATTCACAGAGCCCAAGGTGCCTGGCCCACAGTGCCCATTCCTGGGGCACAGAGCCATCCTGAGGAGCAAGACAGCAGAGGAGTGGGCACACCTGAGTTTAAATCTGTCTTCGCCTGCTCCTATGTGGTGAGGCCATAGAAGCTTATTTCATTTCAGAGCCTGTTTCTCCATCTGCAAACAGAGTCAGAAGTGGCCTTTTCTAAAATGGTGACAGGGATTTTAATGAGGCAAGGCACACAGAAAGCACGGAATGACTCCGTGTCATCCTTCTCATTACCATCATGGCCACCTGTCCATAAATCTGAGCAATGATGGATCATCACTCATTCACCCATCCATCCACTCACTTGCCTTTCCTCTCCTCTGCCCATCCATCCACATGTCCATCCACTCACCCATCCATTCACCGGGCACTCATCCGCCCTCTCTTCACTCACTCAGCCAGTCAGTCAAGCATTCATCTCGTCCATTCACCACCCAACACCACTCACTCGCTCTTGGCTCCCTCCCGCTCACTCTCCTCCTGTGCCGCCATTAATCCCTTGAGCACAGACCCTGCTCACACTTCTCTCCCGGTCCCTCGACCCCCACTCATTTACCCATTTCCTTCCTGCATCATTTATAGCTCCGCTGTCTCACTTCCCCACTTTCATGGGCTTTCCTAGCTTGCAACCCCAGCCTTCCCCTAGATAAAGCCCCTCCATCTTCTCCTTCTGATGAGCAAACCCAACCTTAAAATTCTTCTCTACTGGTCCCAGCAGAGACCTCCAGGGTCAGCTACAAAATAGAAGAGGAGGACAGAGGAGGAAGAGATGTCAGTCATCCCCTGCCCTCCACACTCCTTGCCAGCCATGCCCCAGCTAGTGCCTGGGCACAGCGGAGGTGCTGTGCAAGGATCAGTCAACCACTGAAGGTAGTTGTGCCTGTGTGGATGAACGATGGTAAGCAGGTGGAGGGAAGGATTCTCCTGCTGGATATTACAGAGAAACAGGCAAATGGAAGCAGGGGCTGTAATTTCAGGTTGGTCCGTTAAAGCTTCGCTGAGAAAGACCTGAGAAAGGCGGACAGAGGGGGGTGCAGAGAGCAGGAGAGGAAACAACACGCATACACAAAGGTCTCTGGGTGGGACTGGACTGCTGAGTTTCAGAAACCTGTGTGGCTGAGCAGAGTCAAGGGGAGGATGGTGGGGGTGAGGATCAGGAGGCCTTAGGGTGCCATTGCCTTTGACTTGGGTGTCTGGAGAGCCTCTAGAAAGGTTTGAGCATTGGGAGTTCCGATCCTCAGGGTGACATGAGCTGGCAGATCAAAAGGTGTATTCTTGCCCCAGCCAGTGCTCTGGTACCCCAACCCACAAGCAGTTAAATGGGGGTTCCTGGACTGTGACTGGAGGGACCGAGAGCAAAGTCTTATGGCTGGCTGAGTCCCCAGCACTCATCATGTGGCAGGGGACAGGAATACATCTGCTGAGAAACAAAGTGGGGAAGAGAGAGAGAGAGAGAGAGAGGAGAATAAGTTTCCCAGCGAAGGAGGAGGGAGAGGTGGAGGTGGAGGTGGCCGGGTGTCTCTCCTCAGCCTCATCTTCACCTGTAAGATGGGCTGCTGTGGCTCCTGGGGACGAACTTCAAAGAAGTGAACTTGGGACTGGGCACAGCCAGTCCTCCTCTCAGCTCCAGAATCTTCCTGCTCCTGGGAGGAGACCCTCTCTCTGCTCCACTGTCTCGGGCAGAAGCAGGGAAGAAAATGGGGAGGCCTCCAAGCCTGTCAGATTTTGGAGTTGGGTTAGAGGCA
>PVHP010014422.1:0-39159 GCA_004024765.1 Zapus hudsonius | reverse complement strand
GCTTGCAGCTAAAAATAAGACCCAGGAACAAGTTCTCTTTTTCTTTGTCACCAAAAAGGACCTGGTATGAGTTGGCTCAATGCTGAGAAAATCCCCTGTCAAAGGCCTCTTGTAGGGATGGAGTCCCTCACTTAGCACCTCTGGGTGCTCAGGAAACAGTAGTGGCCTTTGGTGTACGTTCCTTAGGTCTAGCTCTTACACTTGCCTGCTCTTCCTCCAAATAATGTCTCCATGTGGAGGACTGCACCCCCTTACCTTTTGCATCATCCATTGAGCAAGACTAGTAGCATGATGATGAGGGCGGGGGTCACCTCCCTAATTGTCTCAACCAGAATTGTTTCTGGACCATCACCAACATGAGGGTCCTCACTGTACCCATAGCACAGTCTGAGCTGTCCACTGCTATCTGTGAGACAAATGAACTATTCCATTGCTGAGCACCCCTCCTTCCCCCCTCCAATTGGCACAGGGAAAAGAGACTTGGCCTGCTTCTTCTTCCTGGCTTCCTCCAGTTGATAACCAGTGCAAAAAAAAAAAGGGTGCTGGGCCTCTGCCCCAAACCTGTCTCCCTCTAAAAGATGCTTGGAGAACTTGGAGAAGCATCTGACCTTTGCCTCCTTGCTCAGCATGACTGGTGAGACTAACAGGATCTTGGCAGAGTCCTTAGGCTTTTATTTGTTATTAGCTGATTAAAATTGAAAAAAAAAAGCAAGCTGCATTACTCCTTGCTGCAGTCAGAGATGCTAAAGAGCTCTTAGCTACTTCCTGGCTTCTGTGGGCCCCCCACTTTTTTTTTGGCTTGAGATCCACTGTGTATTGCTACCTCCTCTTTCTCCCCATTATCAGGAAAATGCATTAACTAATTAAAACTCCTTCCAGAGTCAGAGTGGCTTTGGTTTCTGGGTTTTAAATGACCTTAGCTGTAGTCCTGCAGGTTTAGAAACCACCCAATCCTTCCTACTGCCGAGGCAGCAAAACGCTGGAGTTTCACAGTTTGACCAATCTCTGCCTCAGTTTCCAAAGGCCTTTGTGCCCTTTCCTTCGAGGGCCTGTCCCCAGCTGTCTCTTGTGAAGTTGGAGATGTTTCTGTGATCTCTATTAAAATCCTCTGGGTCTTGAGTGTCCCCTGCATAAGACAGTAAGACAACTTTCTTGATAAGGCTTGGGTATGGAGCTGTTCCCACCCAAAGGTGGTCCTGTGAGAGTGCCTCACAGAAACTCTCACAGAAGGTCTCCTTCCCCACCAGGAGGGGGCTTCTTATGTCCAAGAACTGGGGACCTGGACATCCCAGGTTCCCTCCTGATGTTGCTAATTTAAGGACAAGCTAAGGATCTTTGGGGGCCTTAGGAGGTATCTGGTGTGGTCCATATGCAGTCAGCAGGCACTACAGCCTGGAAAGAAGACATGTCTAAGTAGGATTCTGAAAATTGTAGTTGATTCAAATGTTTATATGAATTAAAAAAAACAACAACAGGAATTTTGAAAAATAAAAAAAATAACAAAGCCTCAAACACAATATGATTGTGCTCTTCAGAGAATAATTACTATGTGAACTTAATAGTCATTCCTGGAGTGTCGGGGTAAACTAGAAACAGGAGAAAGTCCTGACCATCTCCCTCATTCCATGAGCCCATCTCTGAGGATGTGTCTCCAGCCACAGTACAGAGATCCAAGGGCAACGAGGCCCTTATGGGTGTAAAACTTGGTAAGGGGCCTCCTGAGCCTCCCTTGCTCCTTGGAATATCTTCTGGAACTGCTGGAATCCCTACCCTCTGATCTCTGGTCACTGAACTGTGGCAACTCACCTTGACCTTGCCAGGCTGCAGCATTGACCGTGAGGAAGCCCTATTGAACCATTTCCTTCCAGGCAAAATGAAGTCACTGGTGCCAACAGTAACATTTACAGATGTGGGCAGCTCCAGATGTCCATGTCCTTGCACTGTGGTGGCTGAAAGTTCTATCCCTGAGTTCTAGGGTTGAGGATTAAGTCAAACTAAATCTCCCTGCCTGGGATCTTGTTGGATTGTCCCCACAGGCACCAGGGGTACTGGGGGATCTCCTTGTTCAGCACCCCGTCTGCCAAAGGTCGCTCAGCCAGCCTGATTGCAGATGACGGCTTTGGGGACAGAGTCTCCATCCAGCACAAATGCAGTCAGCAGAGAGGTGGATTTCGGCGTAGTCATTTGGTGTGGAGCCTGGCCACAAGCCGTGAATTCAGATGAAAGCTGACACGTGCACTCAGCAGAGGCCTCTGGGAAGCATCTGAGTTGTAAAATCTTTTTAAACAGATAAATACATAAGGCCACAAGCCCCTGAGGTGGTGGTACATGCCCCTTCTCAGTCTGGCCTAGAGGTCACCCTGAAAACTGGCTTTGTGTTCTTCCAAATGGATTTTCCAACATAGGGGTCTGTTTTGGTTTTTTGTTTTTTTTTTTCTTTTCTTTCCTCTTGCTTTTCCTTCCCTCCCCCTTGTTCTCCTCTCCTCCCTTCCTCCTCCTTTCTTTAAAATCCCATTTCTGTGACAAGGCTTCCCCTTGTCCAGCCTTTTGATAATGTGCATTGCTTGTGGGCAGCATCAGCGTTGCCCCAGGCCATTCCCACGCTATGAGTGGGCTTGCAGAGCTCTTGCCCCAGTGGTGGTGTGCACTTATCCTCCCTGCTCTCTTACCTGCCTGGACAGTTGTATTCCTTGAGCTACCTTTCACCTGGCTCACAGCCCTCTCTTCCTTCCTTTCCTTCCTTCCTTCCCTCCCTTCCTTTCTTACAAAGCCTTCAGGGGTTGGTTATAAAACACGGCAAACTCCTTTCATTATGATTGCATTTGCTTGTGCACTATGTTGGCCCTTATCTCTGTCCAGTGTGTACTGAGGAGAGGGGTCCTATCTACCTCTTTCACTGTTACATTCCTAAAGCTTAAGCACAATAGGAGGCTTATAATAGGTTCCTGTGCGCATGTGTGTCTGTAGGCTGTGTAGGCACATATGTACATGTGAAGTCCAGGGGACAACCTCAGGTGTCCTTTCTCAGGCACAGTTCATTTTTGTTGTTGCTGTTGTTATTACAGTGTCTTTTGTTGGCCCAGAGCTTCCAAATATGCTAGATTGGCTGGTCAGCAAGCTCCAAGAATATGTCTGTCTCCACCTCCCCAGTACTGGGCTTACAAGCACACACCGTTGTACTGGCTTCTGTTTATTTATCTATTTATTTATTTTTTGGTTTTTCAAGGTAGGGTCTTGCTCTAGCCCAGGCTAACCTGGAATTCACTATGTAGTCTAGACTCATGATGGTCCTCCTACCTCTGCCTCCCATGTGCTGGGATTAAAGGCACACACCACCAAGCCCGGCTGGCTTTGCCAGCAAGAGCCTTTAACCACTGAGCAATCTCCCCAGCCCTGCACTGACTTTTTAACGTGGATTCTGGGGAATCAAACTCAGGTTGTCAGGCTTTTGAGGCAAGTACTCTACTGACCAATCCATTTCCCCAGCCCTACATGAAACTCCTTTTCAAAAATAGTTTTATATATTTATTTGAGAAAGAGAAGAAGGCGGGGAGAGAGAGAGAGAGAGAGAGAGAGAGAGAGAGAGAGAGAGAGAGAGAGAGAGAATGCATTAATATGGGTACTGCAAATGAAGTCCAGTCACATGTGCCAGTTTGTGCATCTGTCTTTATGTGGGTCCTGGGGAATTGAACTTGGGCCAACAGGCTTTGCAAGCAAGTGTCTTTAACCACTGAGCCATCTCCTCAGCCCCTATATTTGCTGGACATGTGTTAAGAGTTTCCTGAACGTGGGTGATCACTTCAATCTCTTTTGGAGCAGAAGAAACAGATTCAGAGAGCTGAGTTGCATCCTGTCATGATGCCTGACACCCAGAAGATAAAGCCAGCACAGGTGCTCATTGCATAACAATGTCAGGTCAAGAGGACCTCCCCTGTCCATGGGGCACTGTGTCTGGTTAGGGAGAACTAGTGGAAGAGGAGAAGGACCATGTTGGGGAGCAAGGAGCAAGGGCAGCAGGTTCTGGAAGGTCTAGGCCGAAGATGAGCAGGTGTAGCCCTGTCTGACTCCTTCGACGGCTTCAGCAGTCATCTGCCAGCTCCTGCCCAGGGCCTGTCCCTGCTGGGTTCCCATATGCTGCCAATTGAGCCCCTGCCTGGAGTATTTTTTTGGGATGTTTGTACTTCCTGCTAGGGCCTGCCTTTCCCTTCCAGCATCCCATGGACATCTCCAGAGGCTGAGACAGGGTGCATTAGACATCTCAACCGTAGTATGAGAAGAGCCCCCTGTGGTTGTGCATGGGAGCTGAGGGATGGAACAATCTGTCTGGATTGGTCCATCCTCTGAACATGATGCTTGAGGGCAGAGGCCATTCCCAGGAAGGGCCACCTCAGGCAGTTTTTTTTTTTTTTTGGTTTTACCTTGGGAAAGGAGCCAACACTTATTAAATGTTTGCTAGGAGCCAGCCAGATTCTTTATATTTTATTATATTTGATTCTTCTACTTTCCTTCTGAGGCTGGCACTATTCCCCCCATTTTCCAGATGAGCAAGTGGAGGTTCAGTGTATTTAAGGGGTTTTCCCAAGGTAGGAAGTAGCAGCATCTGTAGTCACATATAGGTTTCTGGAACTCTAAAATACCAAGTGTTCCCTGTGAGTTCTAAAACATTGGAAGACCAAGCAGCCCAGAGACTGGAGGTGCAAACCTCGATTCAGAAGGGAAAGCCTGGCAAGGATGTCTTTCCATTAATGTTAAAATGCCCTCAGAGCCACAGGTAGACTGGTGTTCCTGGGTCAGTACTGGCAGCTTTGCTATTGGCTGAACCTGCAGCTCCAGGAAAACTAAGCTGTTTGCTGTCAGTTCTCTGGGAAACTAAGCCAAGAGTCCTGGCTCGGGCAGAGTTCTTCCCGGATGCCCCCAGCATCATCAGAGATGGTGTCTTTGGTATCTGGGTGGACACTGAAGTGAACCCAGGCCTGGTCTTCTCAGAATTCAGTGTGTGAATCACTAGTGGGTGTGCATGTGTCATTCTCGGGTGAGCTCAAGTGCCTCCTTGACCTTCGTTTACCATGTGTGTTTTGGTCTTTGTTCTTTGCCTCGGCGGACTTACACATGACCATGGTTTAGAAGGGAAGCCAGGAATCCTGGGCCCTGGAGCTTATGGAGGGCAGCAGTGAGTATGAGGAGACGGGGTAAGCAATCTCTCTGAACCCCATGATGCCATTTTCATCCATGAAAGAATTATCTCAATTCAGTTCCACTCAGACTACATCTTGGGCTTTTCCTTTCTCACACCGGTCTCGGTTGGCTGTCAAGGGCAAGGGCACCCCAAGGAAGTAAAGAGAGTTTGTCTAGAAGGTAAGAGTCAGGCTGGTCCTACAGTGCTTCTCACTGGCTCTGTGACATTGACCTGCTCACTTCACCCCTCAGAGCCTCGAAAACCTCCCATCTCAAACGGGAATTCAGTCGTAATATTGGGCTTGTCTACATTCATGGGATAGCACCAACCTGGGATTTCCAGATGTGAGACTCCCTCGGACTTAACTCAGATTTGCTACGTTCTTGTTGATAAGAGGCTGTGTCCTTTTTGATTGAGAGACATTGAGGCTTAAAAAGAAACCCAGAGGTTTCTCTCCCTGCCTGCAGTATGTCCTTCAAGGATCATGGCTCCATCTGCCTCTCTGTATACTAGCAACCTGGAATCTTCTTACAAGGATCATCACTCTGCCTGCCTCTCTGGAATCTTCCAAGCACAGTTCTTCCACTTTGCCAAATATGAGGGATTGGGCTTGAGCCTTTTAGAACTCATGAGAGAGAAACAAAGTTCAGTCCAGCCCTTCCATGAGACCATACAGCCATTGTGGCAACAGCTGGCCCAGAACACAGGGGCTTTGACTCCTGGTCTGATCTTGTCTTTCCCTTCCCTCCTCTCTCTCTCTCTCTCTCTCTCTCTCTCTCTCTCTCTCTCTCTCTCTCTCTCTCTCTCTCTCTCTCTCTGCACAGGCACGCACACTTTCTTTCTAGAAAGAGTCATGCAGTCCAGATTATTTTCAACTCACTTAAGTAGCCAAGGATGACCTTGAACTTCTGATCCTTCTGCCTCTCTCTCCCCAGTGGTAGGATTCCAGCTCTGTGCCACTATATAGGGTTTTCAGCAGGTTGTGTGACCACTGAACCACACCCCCAACTGGATCTTGTGTTTCTGAAACTTGAAAGTTCATCATAACCTCTTTCCTCCATGTATAAATGCAGGTTTGGGAGGTCTGAGGCGAGGCCTGAGAATCTGTATTTCTGACCTAGGGTTTGGGGTCCTCCCTCGCAGTGGCAGGAACCTCTGTAAAGCTGGGGGCACAGGGACTTTGCAGTTATTTTCAGGGGAGTGGTCATCCTGAAGGACCCCATCTCACCTCTTGTTAGGATTTTTGTACCCCGTCTTCTTTCACTTGCGCCCCTCCAGGCCTGACTGCCTCTGCATCGTCCCCTCACCTCTGCCTTCATTCTACATGGTTTGAAGCAGCACAGCTCACAGTCGGTTTCAGCGAGTCCCCCGGCCCATGCACCTGCTGCTCTGGGCTCATGGCTCCATTCCCACTCCACAGAGATTCCAGTGCCTGAATTAACTCTCCTGGAGCAGTGAGCCACCCTGAGTGCTAACCTAATTTGTATTTTTAGAGCTTGCTCCATCGATTGATTACTTAACTTTGCGGAGTGGCTCTGCACTGTTCATTGGGGAAGTGCAACCAAAGAATGTCCGTCCTTAGGCTGTTTTAAGGTTGTGTCTCTCCTGGTCCCAATCTCCTGGGAGGGAGGCATGAATAGAGTCCTTTTTCCTTGGTGTTATACCCTCAGTGTTGGAGATGGAGATATTATCTATCCTATTTTGTGCATGTGAAGGCCCAGAGGTGGTATTGGGCCAGATCTGGACAATCCAACATCAAAACAGATTTCCTGGGCCCCTGGGTACCCCCTCCCCCCACAACTGAGCTAAGGAGAGCTCAAGAAAAAGGGACACCTTCCCTGGCCACATGGGACTCTCTCTCTCTCTCTGCCAGTGTTGGGCAAGGTGATGGACTGTAGGAAGCCATGTGGGTAGAACATCCTGGTGGTGGTTTTCATCTGTGGAGAAACCACACACACACTGGGCCAGGGCCACATTTCCCAGTGGTTTCTGCCATGGCCTCCCCAGCCCAGGAGACCTTTTGACTCCAGTTCCGGGCAGGTGGCCAAATGACTTGGTTTGAGTTTCATCACGGTTCTCCCACTTCCGGCAGTGGTGTTAATGAGCTGCTCTCTGCCAAGAGGCTAAGGCTGCTAAGTGGAGCCATGCTAGAAAAGGCCTTTGGGGAGAGGGGGCAGGGAATAGCCACTTGGAAACTGAGGTCTCTTGACCATATTCTTTCCCAGGACCTGAGGACAGGGAAGTGACAGCCTGGCTGATGAGATTTGAGCACCAGGTGAGTTCACGGCACCAGGTAGACAAGCTGGAGAACAGGTGTCATTCTGAGACTGGGGCTATAAACTATGGCCTACACAGCAAATCTGGCCCAGGGCCCGATTTTATAAAGTTTTATTGAAACATCCACACCTGTGTGTGTTAGCTTTTCATTATTCAGGCAGAATACTTGAGGAAAGAATTTGAAGGAGGAAGAATTTATTTTGGCTGTCATTTTCAGAGGTTTCAGTTCAAGGTTAGCTGGCTCCATGTTTCTGGATGGTGGTGAGCCAGCATATCATGGTGGAAGGGAGCGAGTGGAGAAGGAAAGCTTTGACCTCATGAAAGCCAGGAAGCAAAGAGGAAGAATAAGAAGGAGTCAGAGTTAGGACATGCCCTTCAAAGGCCTGCACTCAGTGACCCACATTCCCTAACTAGGCCTCACTTCCTGAACACTTTTCAAAATAGCACCCTTGCAGGGGACTAAGCCTTCAACCTATGGGCCTGTGGTATTTCATGTTCAAACCATAACAGTGCCGTGTGTGTGTGTGTGTGTGTGTGTGTGTGTGTGTGTGTGTACAGGGTAGTGTGGTATGGTGTGTGTGGTATGTAATATGATGCATATGCATGTATGTGTGTGTGTGTGTGGGTAGAGTACGTGCGGTATGGTGTGTACTATGTAATGTGTGCAGTTGTGCGTGCCCCATGACCCATGTATGTGAGTGCAGAGACCAGATAATATCAGGTCCACTCCTCTGTCACTCATTCACATATTTCCTTGACGATAAAATCTCTTCCTCAGCCCAGAGCTGCTGTTCGTTTGATCAGTGAATCTCAGTGATCCTCCAGTCTCTGCTCCTCACAGAACTGGGGTTACAGACATGTGTGACCGTAACCAACTTTTTATGAGGGTTCTAGGGAATTATACTATGGAAGTCTCAGACCTTCGTAGGCCCTCATATTTAAGCTGCAAGCACATTTAACCAGTGAGCCATTTCCCCAGCCCCACTGTGCCCATTTTACAAACGTATTGCCTATGACTACTGTGATGCTACCAGGGCCACAAAAGACATTATGATAGACACCATGTGACCTGCAGTTGTCTGGCATGATTACAGTCTGGTGTGTTTCCTCTCAAAGAACTTTACACGCATGTACTCATTGAATGCAAGCAGCAGCCCTATTGAGAAGCTACTGTTATGGTGCCCACTTTGCAGATGAGGCAGCTCAGGCTCAGGGACCTCAGATCACGTGTCTGAGGCCACCTGGCTAGAGCGTAGGAGATGGGATGTGAACTCAGCATGTGAACAGAGAGTCTATGGAAGCCGTGGCCTTCATCCTATGCTGAGCCAGGAGGAGGGTAGGCTGAGTGCTGCTCCCCAGAGAGTCGCCTTGGCTTTGTCAGGTTTGTGACAAAGGACAGTGGTGACTCAAAACTGTTTTAACAGTTCCCCTAACATGCCATTCAGGGACCAGCATGCCCATTGGGGATACTCAGTCTCTCCCTGCGCCATGGAAGCTCTCCACAGTTCTCGGAGGCAACATGGAAATGCCACTAACCCAGCATTGCTCCCAAAGGTTTTGCTGTCGATTTCTTCATTTAGCTTCTTGGTCAGTGTTCATGGTTGTCACAGGCTGTGGTCCGTCTCCTAGAGGCCTGCTACAAATCATAAGCCCTTGAAAGGCCTGGGTTATGTCTTCCCCCTGTATGATGTATTGGGGAGAATGGCTCCTTATTTAGTGAGAGAGTCTAGGCCCACGTTGCTGTTGGTGAGCGAGGAGATGTAGAAATGTTTGCTCCCATAGATGCTTCATCACCAGCACCTGCTAGCTAAGCTATGACCTGAAGACTGTTAATTGAAGCAGTGTGCCAAGTATGCCTTCCAAAACTCTCCATTCCTGCCCCACTCAGTGCTTCCAACGACAGCCAGGAGCAGCCCTTGCCTGCCAGTGACACACCTCTGGGAGTCTGAACACCCCAGTTTCCCCCACCACCAGAGACCACAGGAAGCCAGAGAGTTCACATGAGGAGTTTGTGACAAAGGTGACAGAGAGGACCACGAATCATAGCAGTGATGGCATAGTGGTTTAGGGTTGGATACGAAAAGACAAGAGCCACGCCAGAAATAGAGAGACAATCCAGAGAACGGCCCCAGGAGGAAGCTGTTTGCAGGCACCAGGCCAGAGAGAAAGGAGAAAAGGTAAGGCAGGGCCTCTTAGGAGAGCAGACACTCTGAGGTCATAGCGCCAACATGAACTTACCACCCAAGACAGAGAAACAGGGTTTCTTCTCTCCTCTCACCTTGGATGCTAATGTCTGCATTCTGTTTGGCCAGAAGGCAGAAAGCAAGGGCTTCTGGGAAGTGTAGTCCTCAGAAGTGAGGAAAAGCCAGGCTCTGAGAGCAAACAGTTTGGTGACCAGCAGGGCTGCTTGAGAGAGCCTCCAGGAAGTGGGTGGCCCTCTAGATGATGCTTCACATCTTGTCTCTGTGGGTGCACAGGTACTTCTCTGGAGAGCCTTCCTGGCTTAGCTTCTCAAGCTGGCCTCTGCTTAAGTCCGAATCCATTAACCTCACCCTAGACAGGATAAATCCCAGGGTACAGAGAAGCACCCAGAACAACAGTAGCTTTCCTCATGGCCTGGGTCCTCTCTGCTCACTGACTGTTGTCCCTTGGCCTGGTGAGCCTAGTCCAGGAGCCCCTGTTTGCCTCTCCAGAGCTGATGTCTAGGGAGTCTTCCCTGACCCCCTCCACCCCCACCCAGGTGTTCATGCAGCTGGCAGCTGGGGCTCCTCACAGATCTTAGCTTGGTGCTCACAGCAGGTGGAAACAGCTCCACTTTCCCTCCCTCAGTGAACATTGCACCTGTCACTTGCAAGTAAGTATTTTGCTATTTACTGGGGTTCCAGCACTGATTAAGATACCCAATGTCCTTGCTGTCACCAGAGGCAGAGCAGAGTCAGACAACAAGAGAGTACACGCACGAACAAACCATTTCTGCTTTTCATAAGTGCCCAGAAGATAGTCAAACATGGTGATGGGATGGAATTATGGGAGTGAGGTATGCAGGCTCCCTTTCCAGAGAGACTTGAGAGATCTGAGGAAAGACCCAAGAGGAAGCCTGCAATACGGAGACAGTAATGTATGCACAGGGCCTGGGGGTGGGAGTAGGAGAGCAAACAGGCCTGTATGGCTGAAGCCAGATGAGAATCACTTGACTCTCTCCTTTCCCTTGCCTCATGCAGGTGCCTCTTCCTTTGGTGGGTGATAAGGAGGCAAGGACCCCCATCCTAAGCTATGCCCCATTTAAGCAGGGAGCCCAGGCAGGTGGCTGGGAGCTGGCTGTCTGCCTCCTGGAGCTGCCATGGAGTTTTGCAGTGTCTCTGAGATGCCAGGGGGACACCAGATTGTTTTTGTTCAGTCCATCAGCCACACGAAAGCCCCAAGATAAAGAGCATAGGCTTAATTTATTTTGCTTATTTTGCAGAGGAAATGGTGCTTTCTTGGCCCGAAATCACTGAAGACTAAAAGCTGAATGGAGAAGGGGGAGCCTGGATTAAATGAATGGGCCAGCATCCCTGACCCAGTTTTCATGGGAAGCCACAGCAGTGATGGGGGAGGGACCAGATTCTGCTGTTTCTGCTCTGGCCCAGGGGCAGTCACTTCCCACCCGTCCTTTCACGGGGGACTGGCCTTCTGTTCAATCAGGCTTGATGGAAATGGCCTTGAAGGTGACTTGTGAGGAAAGGAGGGGCATTGGTGAGGCTGCCTCCTTCGCCCATGTCCTGAAGACTTATGGGGTTTTAACTTGAGGCTCTGCAGGTAGCATCATGTGATAGGTACTCAATAAACAAAGAAACACGTGATAAGCAAACAGCATCTAAGCTGGTGTGTTATTCTAACACTTTATGGCTATGAGGGGTGAGGATGACTGGTGCAGTGATGGGGGAGGAGCACAGCCAGCTGCTTCAGGGTGCTTGGCTGGTGGGGGGGTCACCTCTCCATTGGCCTCGTCAACTCTTGGGTTCCCTCGATACAGGAGGATCAGCGGCACTGACATTGTACTTGATCCTGTTCATAGGGGGTGGTGGCTGAAAAACAGCCTTGGAATGTCTGGGCCTGAGTATGGGATTCTTGCTTCTCTAGATTGTCATAGGACTGTGAGGACCTTGATATCATCTAAGAGCCATGGAAGGCTCCAACAATGGCACTTTGAGTCACTGATCTCCACTTGAAGAAGGAATAGAACGAAAGCATCATAGAAAGGAATCGCCCATGTGTAGTGATCAGTGACAAACTGGTTTCACAGGCTTTACAGATAATGACTAGCATCATCTGAGGGCAGATGGAAGAGGTGTGTTGGGGACAGGGAGGAGGAACCATTGTAATACTTGCTCATACAATATATCTAATTATTAATGACAACTAAGTTTTCTTTTTTTAAAAAGAAGCCCAGGAAAGTTGAAACACAATAATCTAACGTGGGTGAGAATAAGCAGAGATCTGTGTAAAATTATAGGTACAGAGTCAGGATGAATGACAGGGACAGTATCACTTTGGGGACAGGTGACACTATCAGAAAACAGAACGCCAAAATAGAAGTTGGCATTCCTCTTTTGATTTTTCCTTCTCTAACTAGGATGACTGTCTGGAATGACGAAAGAGCAGGGCGAATCTCTTGCAGGAAACTGGAGAAGTGCTCGAAATTGCATTTTGAGGGCTAAGTGGGCTCTTTGTGGCAGAGCCGTGAAAGACACTGCAAAGTGATTGCATGATCGCGGAGTCTCTTTTTCACTTTCTTTCAGCTTTTTAATTGAAAATTTTCATACACGTACACAATATATTTGATCACAATCCCTTCCCTCTCCCTTTTTTGTCTCTCTCCCCCTCCTTCCCATTAGTTCCTCTTCTATTTAATGTCTCCCCCCCCTCCTCCATCACCATGATGGGATGCTGGTTCTTGGTGTTGGCGGTTGTGGGAGGGGAGACTGTGGAGGATGCCTGAAGTTTTTCAGGAGCTGGTTTTCTGACTTTGCGAGCTGGTGTGAGTGAAGAATTCCCACTGTAGTTCTGTTCAAGGTGGCTCAGGCAGGACCAGGCACTTAGCTCTTCCCAGTGGACCATTGGAGCCCTAGCCGGAGCCAATTCTGGCTGCTTGTGTGGTTGCTCGAAGCTTTGGGTCTCTCCTGCTTCTCTGCTTGGTCTATAATTCCTTAAACACATTTACTTTTCTGTAAAAGAGTGCACTGTGTGGTTTTTCCAGCCTTTTTATTCCCCCAGGCTGCTTTGGCATGGTTACTACACCGCCATCTTACCAGAAGTCTCTCCTTCACCTTTGAATGCCTACTAGTTTTTGGTTGGATGCCAGACATTGTGAGTTTTACCTATTTGGATGCTGGATAGTTGGGTATTACTATAAATATTCACGAGGTTTTTATTTTATATTTTTCTGGGATGCCGTTAGACTATGTGGAGACTTTTTGATCCACTGGGGTCTTCTTGCCTTTAAGTTTTGTTAGGTGATATCAGAGCTACCTTCACCTGGACTTATCTTTTCAGACTACAGAGGCAATGCTATTCTGAGTCCTCAACCGGGCACTTGGGGAATTTGGAGTTTCTACTCTGGAGAGGGGACTATGGACCACTCCCAGCCCAGTGTGAGTTCTGGGGGATGTTCTTTGTGGTCGTTGGTGACTTGTCTATGCGCTACATGCCTGGGTTAATGATAGCTAGCTGTAGACTCAGGAATACTGCTTCCCATCAGAGCATGCTCCCTGGACATCTCTCTCCTTTCTGGTGAACCCCAGCCTTCTTGACACCCCCCCTCTCTTCCCTCAGCTTAGCAGGCAAGAAACAGGGGCTCCTTGGTGCTGTGGCCTGGACACTTGTTCCAAGTGGACCCATGAGCTAACTGCTTAGGGAGAGCTGGCCTGCCCTACCTGAGTCCGACTGCCTGAGGACTTTTGTTCCCAGTGTCTCATCTGGTGTTTCTCCTGTGGGAAGCTGGAGGGTAGCTTTGGACATTACTGCTTCCTTTGCAAGAGTCTTTGGATGGAAGGATTGACCTCTAGTGTGCTGGAGTGTCTTGGGCTTCAGCATATCTTAGTGAGTGTGAGAAGCTGGACTCTGGAATTTCCCATCTAGTGGTCATGAAGTTTATCTCTGGAATAATGTTTGATTAGATCTGTAGGCTGAGTGCTTGGAGGCTCTCAGCATGAATTGTGTGCAAACAAGACAAGCCAATTATTTCTGTGTGATTATATTAATATGTATATGGTGTATGTATGTGTGTTCATAAGCATGTATATATGCATATGAGTGTGGGTACATATCCATATGTGTGTGCACATGAAAGCTGGTGTCCTCTGATATCTTCCTCAATTACTCTCCTCTTTATTTGTTGAGACAGGGTCTCTCACTTGATCCGGGAGCTCTCCAATTCAACTAGTTTAGCAAGTCCCCTGTCACTGCCTCTTGAGAGTTGGGATTACAGGCAGCTGCCATACCCACGTGGCATCATGTGTATGCTGGCTGTCCAAACTGGTCCTCAGGCTTGGATGGCAGGTGCTTTATCCACTGAGCCATCTCTGCAGCCCCTGAATCACCAGCTGTTGTGGGTCCTGGCTTGAGTCTTTCACAACAGCTTCACCTGAAGTATATAGAGCAACGAGCCACTGAATGTACTGGGCAGCAACGAGTTCTTTCTGAATACCAGCCTTGCTTTGGTGCTAGGTTTCCCCTCATGGCATCCCTACTACATAAGTGCTGTCATTCCTATCTTTTTAGATGGGGTTAGGGAACTGTCCTAAATCTAGGGTCTGAGTCTACCCTTTAACAAGATGCTCCAGTGGCCAGCATCTTTATCAACATCTCCATGAGAGAGGATCTCAGAGATGGAACTTTAATATGGATCAGGAAAGTGGAACAAAGGGTTTAGATGCAAGATAAAGGATGCTTCCCTGATCCCGAATGAGGAGCAGGGATAAGGCAGCACCATCAGGATTGGAGGGAGGTGAACACCCTTGCGGAGGCTTGAATTTTGTTTTAGAAGGTGACCTGGAGGTTACTCAGTCCTTACTTTGCAACTCTGGTCAATGGAAGTCAAGAGACTAGCAGGTCTGGCGGCAGCCTCCGATTCAGAGTGAGGAGCAAGTTTCCTTGACAAGAGTTTCCTTAATGTTGCCAACCTCCAGTGTAGGAAAGAACTTTCCTCTCGGCATTTCTAAAGTATATAATTATCTCAGTAGCTGGATACAACCTTGTTGATTATAAATAGATTGTCACCTCGCCTCCTCATCACCATCCAATATGTCTTTCATGCTCAATTAAATGAGCCCACTTAGTTCATTTTCTAATCGACTTTTGCAAAAGTTAACTCACGAGCCTATCTACAAAAGAAGGGCGGTGGATGTCAGCTTTGCTTTCTCTTCTCAGCCCCTGAGTGACTCACCCACTTGAGTGTGGTCATCATGCAGTGAAGGATCTCACAGGTAGTCCAAGTATGACTGAAAGCCCTGACCAGTCTTATGGGGCTATGGTCTGCACAGACATGGGGCAGGTGGTGAGATGACCCCAGTCTGGTGACACCTTCCTCCTAGGTGGGGGTAGGAGAAGGAAAGGAACTTTTATTACGTGAAATGCCAGCTCATGTGCAAGGCAATGAAGATCCTTAAGCAAATATAGGATCTTTGCTTTCATTTTTACGGTTATTAGCAAAATTAGGGGTGGGCTAGGGGATGGAGATACAGAGTCAGGAGTTTAATCAGAGCCAGGAGTTTTATAGACAAATTCTCATTAGATCCTGTTTCCTGTGGTGATAGACTTATAAACTATGAGCACATTCTGTGATGCTCCTCAAATTTGTTTCATGTGGATTTATAATTGAATTATATCTGGACATATAGGTTCCCAGATATATAGGTGCTCTGATATGGCTGAGCCTGGCAGGGAAGGGCTGGAGCAGGTAGTCCGTATGTGGCACTGACCACCTACACCTAAGAGGGGCACACCTGGCCTGTATTTGAATACATCTTCATTTCAAACCTAGTTAATGAGCCATCCTCTGTGGAGGTCACTTTTGTGTCCTTGGCTAGAAGGGAGCTCCTGACCTCCAAACCTCAGCTGCCCTTTGTCTGTGTCTCTGGGTCTAGGGTTCTGGTTGCTTCTTTCTTGGGTTCTGAGTTAGTTCTCCACCTCTTGATCTCTTAGCTCGACTTCTTCTTCCTTGGAGGACACAGTCTAGGGTTATTTGCTCACATTGATCGTAGAAGATACAACCTCTCCCAGGTAGACACATTTCCTGCAAGGAATGAGAGTCCTCTTTTCATCTGCCCTGTGTCCTGTAGCCAATTTATTGCTCAGTGTCAAAGTAAGGCTCCTTTTAGTGTTTCAGGCTTCCAGGGCTGAGAGGATGTGGGTTCGGCTGGGAATTCCAGCTATGCTCTTAAGGACTGCCTAGAGCCCCAGTGTGTAAAGGCTGCCTAGAGCCCCAGTGGACTCAGGAAAGTTTGACTGTTGGGTGAATCAGAAGCAAGATATGACCCAGGAAACCAAAAGCCAAACTCCCCAACGTCCTTAGAGAGATAGTTTATCCTTTCACCAACATGGTGTCTTAAAGTTTAAGTAAGTCTCTTAACGATGATTATGGTAAGAAAGTTGGGGAATACAAAAAACAATTATAAAAAAGAATGCCATCTGTCATTCTGGAGCATAATGATCATAGTTGAGTGTATTTTATTATGCAATGAAAGTTACTCTGAAAACATGAGTAGATCATATTATGTAAAACTTAAAAAACACCTACTTATTTGCACATGTGTTCATTTGTATGGGCACATCAGAGTGTCTTGCTCATGCAAATGAACACCAGATGCATGTGCCACTTTTTGTATCTGCCTTTACATGGAAAATCAAATCTGGGCTGGCAAGTTTTGCAAGCAAGCACCAGCCCTAAAAACATTTATTTTTAAAAAGTTCTAGGGCTGGAGAGATTGCTCAGTGGTTAAGGCACTTGCCTGCAAAGCCTAATGACCTGGGTTCAATTCCCCAGTTCCCACATAAAGTCAGATGCACAAAGTAGCATGTATATCTGGAGTTCTTTTGAAGCAGTTAGAGGCCCTGGCTTGCCCATTCTCTCTCTATTTCTCTCTCTCCTTGAAAATAAATAAATAAATAAATAAATAAATAAATAAATAAATAAAACTTCTGAAGTAACATACATGATAAATATTCAGATAATTTATAAAGGTATAAAATGAAAAGTGAACATTTTCTGTTCTTCCTTCTGACCCTTAATTCCTGAAACCTCTTTGCAAATATGTCTACTTTTTGTACATTCTTTGTATTCTTCTGTGGAAGAGGAATACATGTGCCAGTATGTCTGCATAGCAGTATTTATTTATTTATTATTTTTATTGTCCATAATGAGTTACATTATTTAGTGGGCAAACAATGAGTTGTTATCCCCAATTTCCCGATGCCCCCCCCCATCTCCAATCAGCTGGATAGCCTCCTCCATGGGTTGTCTTGATTAGTCCTTGTGACAGGGGACCATGGATAGCCTAGTACTCAGCCCAGTTCTCCTGGCCCAAGTGTGTTGTTACTGAGGGGTGCCATGCCTCTGGATAGTCTCCCCCACCAGGGCTCTCACAATCTTTCTGCTGCCTCTTCTGCTCAGTTCCCTGAGTCGTGGTGGGTGAGTATTAAGGCTGCTTTATTGTTGTGAGCTTAGGGTTCTTTGTGTCGAAAATCATTGGTTTCTGTATCACTGGCTTATCCTGTGTTGACTGAATGGCTGTGGCTGTGCACACCAGTATTTAGCCAATTGTCACTTTTGGTTTTTTGGTAATTGGAATCTTACCCTGGACCTTATGCATACAGGGTCAACTCTTTACCACTGAGTCAATCCTTTGCTTGTTACTTTAAAACACCATTTATTGACAATTTTCATAATATATTTTGTTATAATCCCTTCTCATTACCTTCTTTTGTCTCCTTCCCTTTTCTTCTGAACCCCTTCGTCTTTCCAACTCCTGTCTCTTCTACTTTGATGTCATTTTTAACTTTGTATTGAGAGCTTCTATAATTACAGACAATAAACCATGACAATTCCCTCCACACCTCCACTTTTCCCCTCTCAAGTCCACCCTCCACCATATCCCCTCCCCCTCTCAATTAGTCTGTTTTGTTTCAATGTCATCATATTTTCCTCCTATTATGAAGGTCTTGTGTAGGAAGTGTTGGGCACTGCAAAGTCATGAACATCATGGCCATTTTCTGTCTGGAAGATTGCATTGTCAGCAGTCCTGCCCTTCATGGCTCTTACACTCTTTCCACCACCTCTTCTGAAATGGACCCTGAGCCTCAGAAGGTGTGATAGAGAGGTCCCTGTGCTGAACACTCCACTGTCACTTCTCAGCACTCTGGTGCCTTTTGAGTCATCTCAGTGGTCACCATCTGAAAGAGAAGTTTCTCTAGCCAAAAGTGAGAGTAGCATTAATATATGAAAATATACATTAGGAAAAAATGCTTATAAGGCAGTTTGGTGGACATAACATATGCATTTAGCCAGACAACGGCAGGTGTTACTCCCCTAGGGCTCATGACCATCATGTCTTTCTTTCCTGTCTTCCGGTATCCATGATGGAATGTTGATAGGTTTAATATTATGCAGAGCTTATTCATGCAATGACAGCCACTGTGAGGTCATGAATGTAATGGCCACTCTGTTTCAGGAAGATAGCATTTCGCCCATTCTCTGGCTCTTGCATTCTTTCTGCCCCTCAATGTTCTACAATGTTCCCTGAGCCTTAGAGAGGGAGCTGTGGATGTCTCACTTAGTGCCGAGCACTCAATAGTCACTTCCTGTCAGCACTCTGAAGTAGGTGTTACTTTGGAAGATTCTAATGGTCTCCCTATCCCTTTGGTATTACTTTAAGATACTTGAAATGCAACCCCACCCCGAGGATATCGGCTCTTCACTCTTCATTGGACAATGAGCTTCTTTTCAGTTCACTATTAAAAGTAACACCTCAGAAGAAAGACACCTTGTACATATAGCTTTGTCCATCTTGGTCTTTTTGAGGGTTGATTTCCAGAAATGCAAATACTAGAAACATTATGTTTGTGGGTGGATATTGTCGAGCTATTGTGCATGCTTCTATAGAATAGGGTTATTTCCCTTACCCTGCCACTTATTTTAAACATTTATAAAAGTGTAGGGAGACCTGCTCTTGCTAAAACATCCAAGCAATACAGAAGTCCGTGGACTGAAAAGTAGATGTCATCTCCTCTGTCTTTCAAAATAACAGGCCAGAGCCAGACCAGGAGACAGAGAGACCAGATTTCAAGTTCAGATGTTGCTGCTGATCCACTTTGGGTCACTGACTTAGTTACGGGCTTAGTGATCAGTGCTGTCCTCCTCTGTGAATGGGTGTACCAACACTTACCTTGTGGGATGGTCCTTAGGATAACATGAGTGTGTGCAGATGCCTGGCCCATGATGGCCACTATTTCTGTTGTGGGCACTGTTGACTGACATCACATAGTCTGTCACATGCCACCTGAAGACTCAAGCTGATCTCGTGCTAGGCAACAATTCTCTAGTTCTGATAACTACCAGCCCTGCTCTGCAAGATGACTTTAATATCCGAGCCCACGAATCTCAGCAGTGTGAGCTCCTCACATCCTGTGTCACTATTCCCAAGAGAGGACTCCTGCAAGAGAAGTCCCTGCTCGGATGGGTGCTCACCATAAACCCTACTATTTATACTGTGCTAAGCTCTGCAGACATCTTAAGTAGCACTGGGCCCTGTGATTTTAACAGCATCTCTAATTATAGCTTTTTCAACATTTACGGTGTTGTCACACCGTCCTGGTTAACACGCTGTGACGAGCAGGGCTGCATGTTGCTGGGAAGGTGTCACCTAAGGTGTCCCTGGCCTTCAAGGGAATCAAGGGCTGAGCCATCACTTGGGACAGTGAGGCACCCATGAGATACTGTTCTGGATTCCAGTATCCGAAACACCTAGGGAAAGTGTCTCTCCATGCGGCCCTCAGGGACCAGCGGGCTTTGTATTTCTTGAGGACCCAGAGAGTCATGTCCTAGGGATGGTTTCTCCATGTCACTAGCCTCTTGTCATTTTGTCTCTGTCAACAAGAGAAGCATTCAGGTCTTACATGTGCTTGTCAAAGGCCAACTAAGCCTTATCTGTGGGTGAAATAAGGGGCACATACCTGTTCTTCAGAAATTTGGGCTTAAAATGTTTAGAGGCAGTCTGTACTTGGGAAAGAAGAGGCAGAGGCAGCAGTGGCCGGAAGGACAAGTCCAATGTCTATGAAGGACCCACGAAGCCTCAACCACTCTGGAAGGCAGCTCTGGGTTGAATTTCCTGGTAGATTTAGTCCCTTTGGGCTGAAGCCTCTCATCAGCCAGTCACCAAGTATAGCTGTTCCAGGAAGGTGACCATGGGTGAAACCTCTTTCAGCAGCTGAGCCTGACCCTGAAGGAGGTGACTGCCGGAGACTGTCTACTGAGCCGTTCCCTGAAGCCCGGCCACAAGTCCAACCCCTCAGTGGGTTGTCTTCTTCTTGTTCTCTGAAGCCAGGTGTCTCCACCTTTCTAAAGAAGCTCTGGGAACCTGGAGGGTGCCTTCCAAGTGACTGGGAATGGCCTTCAAAAGACCTCCAGTTCAGCTGGCCCTGCGCAGGAGACATAGACTCAGCCCCTCCTTGAGAAGTGTGGGGGGACTTCTGGGGAAATTGACTAGGGCCTTGAGAACTCCCTGGGTCGAGCCATGGCCTTCCTTTGAAAGGTGAGTTCAAGGAATTCGGATAGGGTGTCCCCAGTTCTGAGCTTGGAGGGACTGTTGGCCTTGTGACAGGCACCTGGGCCCTGGCTTTGCTGGGCATCGTGTGGCCTCTCAGATGAGAAAGAGCTGGCCTGCCTGAAGGCTTGTCTCTTTGGACTCCTCAGAAAGCTCTGGGGCTGTGGGTTCTTCAGAGATTGTCTGGCCCCATTGGGCATCAAGGGGCCCCTTTTAAGGTACTTGGTTCATCAGTTCTAAGAGAAGGACATAGAAGCTTCCCCCTAGAGTCAGGTGACCCAGGTCCAGCTGCTTTGTCCTACCATTAGCAACACCCCCTGGTGTCTCCCCCTCTTTCATGCCTGTCCTCATTCAGTTCTGCCTTCTGTATTCCCCTTGCTCTCCAGCCCATGCTACCTGTTGGCTGAAGAGGGATACACCTTGAGTTCCTGTCACATGCAGCTATGTGTCCTCAGAGGCCCTGGCTTGGGTGTCATCTTGGTATTTTGGGATGTGACGAAGGAGGAGAGATAGAGTGACCCTGTAGCCTGTTTGTGGCTGGCCTCCCTGAGCCTTGACAGACGTCCCCGGTGGCATCTGTGGACAGTAAGCAGGTTCCTGGTGTGCTTGAATTTCCTGTTATTCCAGATCAGCACTCTCTGAGCCAGGTGGCTGGCTGCTAACTGTGGGGATTCATACCTGGGTGGAGGCTGGGCTTGTGTCTTCCTGGGTCCCTTCCTCTGGATGCTGAGTGATGCTGGATCCTTTGAGGAAATACTGGAAGGCTTCCGTTACCAGTCCTCTGTCCTGAGTGCTTGGAGGTGGCTTTAGAAGCTTCCCCTAATGGACATACAGAAACTGTTCAGTGTTGAGATCCTCCTGATCAGCAAGTCAACTAGAGGCTCTCTTAAACAATGAAATCTTTTTATTTATTTATTTTTTTACGTATTCTCTGTGCTATATGGTGTGTGTGTGTGTGTGTGTGTGTGTGTGTGTGTGGTGTGTGTGAGAGAGAGAAAGAGAGAGAGAGAGAGAGAACACAAAGGATGTGATCTTGAGATAGATTTTGCTCTCCTAAAGTCCCCAGCACAGTGTAGCTCACCTACAGGGCCTGGTTCAGTTCTTCACACTAACTTTGGGAACCAGACATTCATAGAGTTCTATGGAAAGCTGAGATATAGCCACAGTATTTTTCATTCCCTTGTGGCTTCCCCAAGCCCTTTTTAAACCTAAACAAAGCTTTCTTTCTACCCCTGTACATTGCAAAGAACTCAAGGGCCATGCTCTGTCTGGAGCAAGAAAGTCTTGGGCATCTTACGGGTTCTCATGGGTGGCTGTAGAGAGCAAAATTTGTGGTAGTGCCTGAGCCTGGCTAGTGCTCCTCGGCCTGTCTCTTGAGTAATAGTGGTGATGACACTGTTACTCACTTCTCAAGTGGGGGAATTCCTCTGCCAGCTGCATGGCCGTCCAGGCCTTGACCATGGCCAAGAGGCAGGAACCCTGGGATGTATGTTTCTCCTCTTGCTCAGGGGAGCCTCCCACTCAGAATACTGTCCAGCTGATCCCATCTCTCACGGGCAGGGAGTTCTAAGCTCTGGGAATGCCTGAGGGAGGTGACCCACAGAGTGGTGGGCGCCTTGGATTTGTCACCACCCGAGGACCGCCTCTGCTCAGCACAGCACAGCAGACACAAAAGGCCCATTGCATGGCATCCTGGCACTGCACAGCTCACAGACCCACGGGTAGGACAGTGAATATAATCGCCAGGTGGCAAATTAAGGGGGGCTCCAAGTCATTGAGCAGGTGTGGTTTCATTATTAATTTCAATCACAGTCATTAGTTGCTATTTAGGGATCTGGCTGCCTGGACACCTACACCGTACTTCATCTGCTGCCTGCAGCTTCTACAGAGGAGAGAAAGGGCCTCCCCACCCCCGCCTTTGTCTCCTGCCGCTCCTCCTTGGAGAATTTACTCCAGAGAAACATAGGGCGCATCTCTGAACAGGAGCCTGATTAAGGCACCCCCGTAGTTCAGCATGCTGGCAAGTCCTAGCCCTAGTAAGTAAACTATGTGTGCTTGTGACCTTCCCTGCCCAGAGGAAGAAACCAACCGAAGCTCAGAGAAGCTAGAGGGATTTCCAGTATGCCCCTAGCCTGACCCCTGGCCTCTGATTCCACAGCGTGTGTCCGTCATGTCACACCATCACAAAATTCATCTCAAAACTAATGATGGGCCAGGCAGGGCTGATGGCCCATGAGCCAAGGGCCACAGTGCTCAGGGGGGGGGGGGGGGGGCTATTGTTCACTTAGCTGGAAGCAGCTTGCTTTCCCTCGAAGTTCTCTAAGAGGCCTAGCCCAGCTGAACTCTCCTAAGAATTTTCTAGCGCTCTTTTATAGGTGGCTATGAAATGCCCATGTGTGGGCTTCATGGTGGGTCTGATGGAGATCATTGTCTGTATGGTCTCCATGAACATGGGAGCTACAAGACAAGGGGAAAACCAGTCCCCTGCCTGCAGGAAGGTTCTGGAAGTCCAGGAGTGCTACTGATGAAGCCTTTCTCTTGGGACAATAAGCTTAGATCCCCTACCTCAGAAGGACCACCTTCTTACCCTCTTTTGGGTAGACAGCCTGGCTCCTCAGTTGGGGTTCTGGGGGGGATGCCCATAGGGACTTTTTCATTCATGAGGTTGCCTGTCAGCGTGGGAATACTTTTCTAAACCTGATTATGGGTTATCCCCATGGAACCATGTGGCTGAGCAAACACATTAGTGGAAAGGAAGGAGGGCTGTCCTCATACCTTGGTCACCTGTGTGCAGTGAGGGCCCCTGAGTCTGATAGCAGAGGTAAACAGCAGGTGTCAGATACCCAGAGAAGTGCAGACTCTTGGTTCTCCAGGGGGAGCTCTTCCAAGGAACAGTGAAAAGACCGGTGGCTTGGTGCATTTGTGGACTGAGCCCAGTGCATAGGGATGCTGAGAGTTCCTCAAACTTGGGGACAACCCACCAGTGCCACACCTTAGAGAGCACTAGCTGTGCGCCCGGCTTAAGTGACACTCTTGACTCTCTGTCTTTCAACTCATGCCAGGAGGTCAGAGCTATTCTTTGCACCTATTGAACAGATAATGAAATAGAAGCACAGAGTCATTGAATCACTTGACTCAGGCCTTACAATGAAAAAAACAGCAGATCCAGGAGTGCACACCAGGCTCATCTATCTCCTGTTAAGTTTGGGATGGATAGAGAGAACAGCCTAGGAGCGGAGGCAACAGGCATCTGTGTGGGGTACAGTCCAGAGCCTGCTTTGGAGGGTGTGGAGGTTCATAGAGGGAGAACAGCAGCAGGGCTCAAGTATGAGGAGAAGGGCCCATGGGTCCAGGTTTCTTCCTGCAAGACCCCTTGGGGGAGTCGCTCAGCTCCCCTGGCCTGGGTCTGGAGGGACCTACTCCTTGAAGCAACTCTATAGCTTGGAGGTGGGGTGGGACTGGAGCAGGGATTAGGCAGCCATAGGAGTAGCAGATGGGGAGGGAGAAAACCTTCAGGGGACAGGCTAGATCTCAGGCTTCTGAGACACATTACAGACCTTTCAAATCTCCTGGGCAATCTTTTCCTCCAAGCCCACCCAATATAGGAATTGAGTGACACAAGCATTCAGTATTTATGGTGAAACCAGGAGTGGGGACCCAGCAGATCCAGGACATCAGAGCCACCCCAAGACTGCACAGTGAGGTAAAGGAAACATGAATGAGTAAATCCCTAAGTCCCGACTGTGCCAACGGGGACCCTGGCTTTGCTCATTAGACTGAAAACACAAATTCCAGCCTATTGTCCACCTCTTCTATTTATAAATACTCGCTAATTAAGCAGCTCAGGCAGCCCAGGACTGCAGGGGCCGGCTGGCTGGTGGGCCATATGGTAGCTGTAAGGGGTCGCTGCGTGGCTAATGGGAGGGGACTGGGGCAGACATCAGTGCCTCGCGCTGACACTCATGCTTCATTTCTTCCCAGCATGCCTTTTGTCAACAGAAAGGTTATAAATAGCATTTATAAAAATTCTCTTTTGGATGTGACCCTGGGGGGCCTTCACATCATGCTTGCTGGCTTCCCTAATGACAGGAACGCCAACTTCTAAACAGTCCCAGAGACAGAGGGCCAGCTGAACACCTCAGACTTCCACCTCCATGGTCAGACTCCAAGGTGTATGAATGATGACCTTGCCCATTCCAAGACCCAAGGCTCTGTGATGGACACCTATAAGAGCATCAGGTTCTTCCCTGGCCACCCATTGTGTACCCAGTGTGTCACTAGCAAGCATTTTGGTCACGACCGTCCTACACTGTTGCTGGTGTATGTCTGTGGCTCCCTACTGCCCACAGCATAAAGTTCCAAGTCCAAGTCCTCAGTCCAGTGGCCCAGCCTGAACTCAGTCAGCTCTGCCCTGTTCTCCGAAGCCATGTGCAGCCTCTGCTTCTTCTTGTTCTGGTTTCTCCAATCTCCTGTTCAGACCCTGTAAAAGCTAGTCTACATCCAGCCATCTGGATGGCCTCCAGTGAACAGTACCTCACAGTTCTTTCCTCCCCTTTCTTTTCTAGATCTTAGAACAATTCTGTCTGTGTACGTCTATTTCTCCTTAGCATCATTTTTTCCCCACCATCATCTCAGAGAAATTTAAATATCTGATCAGCATTTCAGTCTTCATCTTGAAAAAAAATCTTTTTCTTTACATATCTTAGCTCATGCGTGCATGTGTGATGTGTGTGGATAATGAACACACATGTGTATGCAGTTGTGTGTACCCTATGCCCATGTGTGCAGAGGCCAGAGAGAACACAGGGTGTTTCTCTTTATCGTCCTCACCCATTGTTTTCATGAGATGGAGCCCTCACTGAACTGCTGGGGTGTTTTGATCAGCCTGGCTGACCAGTAAGCCTAGCAATTCTCCCCTCTGTATCCCCATGTTAGAACTGGGGTTATCAGCATGTGTGGCCATGCCCAGATTTTTTTCATGGGTGCTGGGAACTCGAACTCATGCCCTTATGCCTGTGCAGAGAGCACTCCAACATGCTGAGTCGTTTCTCCAGCCTCCCTCCTTTAAGAGATGGGGTTTCACTCTGCAGCATTGATTGGCTTGGAGCTCGCTCACTAGGTAGCCCAGGCTGGTCTTGAACTGGTGGTGATCCTCCTGCCTCAGTGCTGTGCAACTTTTCCTGGGGAGATTTGAATCCACATCTGTTTATCTCAGATAGGGCACTGACCAACAAACTAAAGAAACAGTTCTACCCCAGTCTAGCTTGGAGAACCAGTGAGTTTATTGGTGTTGCTTACTGGGGGAAGGGTGAGGGTTGCTCACAGAGCATGGCTGACTCAAAAGCCCACCCCAGCACAGGGATGACTTCCAAAAGCTGGGTCCCAGGAGCACACTGCAAAATGTCCCGGTGGCTGGTCTGGCCACAGTCTCCTCTCCCCAGCAATTATTACTGCTTATTTGACCTTGGGGAGGAGCCTTGTGAACCTTGGAAGTTTCAGGAACTTCCCAAGGTTTGTTAAGTTTGCTTACTATTGAGCCTGTGTCATTTACTCCCTGAGGAGATAACTACACAATATTGAGCTTCAGCCCCCAGCATCCCCAGTGTGAGGATTGCAGGTTGCAGCCTCCACACCCAGCTTCGGTCCTCATCTTCGCCCCCCCCCTCACTGGACTGCATCATCTCAGGGGGCAGAGGGTACGTGGTCTTCACCAAGGGGAAGTGCTGTGTGGTGGTCATCCAGTGAACTCCAGAGCCTGCTTGAGCAAAGTTTTGAACTCCCTGTCTCAGTATACTTGCCTATACTAGGTGGGTAAAATTGCACCCTCCTCCGGGGATTGGTGAGTGGAATCAATGTGCTCGTATGTACAAAGGACTCTGCTAGGGACTCCATGGTATGTGCTCGCTCCTTGGTTCACCTCCTTTGCCTCACTCAGCACCAGCCCATTGCCTTGGACATAGGCGAAGGGCCAGTTTGCTTGTCCTTGTTAAGTATGGTGTCATTAGTCCAAGTGAAAGAACTCTGCAGAGCCCAGAGAGGGTGAGAGAATTTCTTAAGTCACATAACGGAGAGGAGGATGGGAGAAGCTACAGAGGCAAGATCATCAGATCAGTACTCCCAGGCACAGACCTGGTTGCTGGGTCGTCACTGTGCCCTGGGGAATGGCTAGAAAGCTGCTTTTAATGGCTGAACAGGTCTGTCAAGGAGCTGGTAGATTAGACATTGACAGAAATGACAGAGAACTGCTTACATTGTATTCCATAGACATGGTACCTTGAGGACAAAGGGATCTGGGTGAGAATTCTGCCATTTACCCATCTCACTCCTGGCCTTGGAGATGAGGTTTGTGGCTGCTGGCAGCTGAGAGCTCGTGAGGAGTCATAGTCCACAGGGTGCCCCAAACATGCCCCTTGGGTGGACTGAAATCCCAGAAGGTAGGCATGCTGTCCTTCTCCTCCAGTGGGTTCTGGGTCACTTTAAGAAGTTCACGGTTGAGTTCAACCATGAATCACTGAATCACTCAGGAAGGTGGTTTCATGGAGGGTTTTCTCCATACACCAGTCATGCCAGACGAGCTGGGTGGGATGCACTTGGAGATGCACCTATATGTCTCTCTTGATGGTCCCTGTCCTGCCTACCCACCCACTCCCAAGCCATGCAGGGAACAGTCTTCAAAGATGCCAAATGACCACTAAGAAATAGCAGTATCTGAGCTAAGCCTTCAAAGCATCTTGTGAAATGCTTTCCCAGGGGAGACAGGGAAGGGACAGTGTGTAGATGTGTGCTAAGGCTGCCCTAACTTGTAATATTGTTGGCGAATTTAGGCAGTGGGTATTCAAATGTTCTCAGGGGAATCATTACCACCTTTTGGTATGTTTGCCATCTTTCATGATAAAATGTGTCAGATGGTTGACTGTGTGACCTTGGACAGATTACTTAACCTCTGAGCCTCTGTTTCCCTATTTGCTCAAATGTGCCTCACCGTAGGATGCACCATAGAGTGGGAAGATACTGTATCTGAGTCCCGAGTCTTTTAGAGGACTTGTCTAATCACTGACTCTCTAGCTGGTTGACATTCCTGAGGGGGTCGGAGACAAGAGAATCACTGGGCTTCACTGGTCAGACCAGTCTCACTGGCCAACAGGGAGCTCCAGGTCACTGAGAGATTGTCTCAGGGAAGGAATATGGAAGAGTGTCTTCCTCTGGTCTCCACACATATGTGTCTACACAAGCATACACCACACATACTATACACACACCAAAACAAGTGAATGTTTTTTTTCTTTTGGTTTTTGAGGTAGGGTCTTGCTCTAGTCCAGGCTGGCCTTAAACTCATGGCGATCCTCCTAGCTCTGCCTCCTGAGAGCTGGGATTAAAGGGATGTACCCCCTCATCTCATGTCACTGACAGTATATTTTAAATATTTTTCTGCCTCCCACCCTCTCCGTGTCCCCATCCTTTTTGTCTGCTTCCTCTCATCCTTTCCCACATGCTGTCTGCAGGGTGGCGGGATCTTTCCATCCTGTGTCCAAGGATCATTTATTACCTACATATATACACACTAAATCCTATGCAATTTCAGGCTAGGGACTGAGCTGTGTGCTGCCCTCTGCTGGGCACACAGGTCCCAGGTTCTGGAGGCTGAGGCAGGATACAGGCATTGGGAATAAGCTAGATGTCATTTCTCACTGGGTTGGAGTATGCCCTGGGCACGTGCCTGGGCGTGAGTACGCATGCGCAGAGGTGACTAGAATGGGGACACAGGCATTGAGGATCTTCTCTCTGCCTAGCCTGGCTCACTCGGGCCATCTGCCTTTAATGCCTCTGACCCATAATAATTTTAAGCCGTATGTGGTCATCTTTTCTGTTACCTTCTTTTTTTTATAATTTTTAAATTTATTGTTCACCCATTTATGGGGCACAGTGCCATACTCTGATGTGTGTATATAATATGCGGTGATCAAATTGGAGTAATGAATATGTCCGCTTCCTTAAATGGTTATCATTTCTTTTAAAAAATATTTTATTTATTCATTTTCAAGCAGAGATAGAGAGAGAGAGAGAGAGAGAGAGAGAGAGAGAGAGAGAGCGAGAGAGAGCGAGCACCAGGGCCACCACCTTGTGGGTCTGGCTTATGTGGGTCCTGGGGAATTGAACCCGGGGCCTTAGGCACTGGAGTCAAGTGCCTTAACCACTGAGCCATCTCTCCAGCCCAAACACTTATCATTTCTTTGCACGGGGAGCTTTTATCTTCTCTTCATCAATTGTTGTGAACTATGGTTCTCCCATTGTGCCTTAATACACGACTGTTAGACAGACAGTTCAACACTTATTCATTTCAGTAAACAGAGTGACTGCCCTGGGTGCCAGTGGACAAACCTAAGCATATGGATGTGACAAAATGCAAAGGGACTTTATAGGAAAGCCATATGCTGCTATGAACAACCCCTGCTCTGAGTGGCTGTGTGACCTTAAGCCAGTTACTTTACGTCTCTGTGCTCATTCTTCTTTTCTGCATCATGGAAACTCTTAACTTTGCTTGGGAGGATTAACTGAGAGAAAACCTAGCATATAGCCTGGCATCCCAACAGCGGAGCTGGGACTTCTTCCTTTAAAGCTTGAGAACCTGCCAAGTAGTTAATAGTCTGTTAACAAACACTTGAGTGTGTTCAGTTCAGATTACAAAGGATTGCTTTTGGAGAGAGGAGAATCTTCTTGGAATGTAAATAGTGAAGCCTAACATAAGGTTTTTAATCTGGAAAGCCCCTTTAGCCTGTTTAATTCTGCCAGCCCTGCTATACCTTGCTTGTGGATGAGGAGGTGGGGCTGGGCGTGGGCTATGAAGACCCTCAAGGCTGTGATTGGAGGGGTTGGGGAAGTCCCCCCCAGCAGTTAGCTCTGAGGGGCCTGTGCAGTGTGTGTCTCCAGGGGCAGGTTCATCTACACCTGCAGGCTTCCCCTGACCGCATCACCTCTCTACTGCTTTCAGTGTGCTTTATTCATCTTTGGTTTCTGGAGGCAGGGTCACGTGATATAACCCAGGCTGGCCTTGAACTGGGGGCCCTCTTGCCTGCATCTCCTGAATCCTGGGTTCCAGACCTGTGTTTCTTGAGGCTGCTTCCTTGGACTCCACTGGTGGTTTAAGATCTCCAGTGAAGGACCTTCAGCCCCCCCCCCATCCTCCATTCTCCACCATAGGATGTAGAATGGAGCATTGAACTTAGTCACTGGAAGCTCTTTGAAAGCTGAGCCCTGCAGGACAGCCTTGTCTCTCCTGGGTGTACTTGGCTTACTTTGGCATGAGGTAATGAACTCGTGGTATAGATCTGGGCATGAGGGAAATGTCAACGTTTGTTGAGGTATTATGGTTTCTCCAAGTGCATGACACACACCACAGGGTGTGCCAGCTTCTGTCTAGGGATAGGCTGACAAGACCTTGACCACTGAGGGCAGGTCAGCCTTTTTCATTTTTCTCCCAGGCCTGCTGTACATCTCAGGGAGAAAGCCTCATGTCACCTGTCTGCCTGTCTTCCTTTTTGACTAAAGGCAGAGAGCCAACCTCAGGCAAGGGTCTGGGGGCCTTTACTAGCCAGAAGTGGCATCTAATCAGAAGTTCCAAATCTCTTTGAAGATTCTCTCTCTCTCTCTCTCTCTCTCTCTCTCTCTCTCTCTCTCTCTCTCTCTCTCTCTCTCTATTTTCTTACCATACCAGTTTTCAACTATGGCAATGTTACAAAATTTCTATAAGTAGTATTTAAATGAACTTTGAAAATGCGATTCCATTTTATAAGAGTGGCTAAGGTAGTTAATATGCAGGCAGCATGTGGAGATGGTAGAAGCTGAGAGAGGCGGATGAATGAAATGCCTGGGAGGCCTGGCCTCCTCCTTCTGACTGGCACAAAGTCCACTGACCTTGACCCCATTTTTGATGACTTGTAAGGGACAGCTTCAACCAGCCAAAAAATTCCTTAAAGACAATGCTGATATTTCTTTTCTTTGCATGGGTATGTGCTGTGTGTACATGTGTATGTGGTCACATACGTGTTTATGCATATGTGTGTGTGGTTATGTATGTGTAGGCCACAGATTGACATCGGATGCTCTCCATTTTATGTTTTAAAATATTTTTTATTCATTTGAGAAAGAAAGAGAGGGGGAAGAGAGAGAGAGAGAGAGACAAAGAATGGGCATGTGCCAGGGCTTCTTGCTACTGCAAATGAATTCCAAACATGTGCCAATTTGTGCATTTTGGCCTATAAGCTTTGCAAGCCTTTAATTGCTGAGCCATCTCCCCAGCCCTGTACTTTACTTTCTGAGATGGGGTCTCTCATTGAACCTGGAGCTCGTGGGTTTGGGCAGACAAGCTGGTCAGTAAACCCCAGATTTCTGCTTATCTCTGCCTCTAACACTGGGATTACAAGCATACCCAGAATTTTATGTGGGTGCTGAGGGTCTGAACTCTTTGCCCACTGAGCCATCTTCTGACCCAAATTGTTGTTGTTTTTTGAGTTAGGGTCTTGCTCTAGCCTACACTGACCTGAATTCACTGTGTAGTCTCAGGCTGGCCTTGAACTCACAGCAATCCTCCTACCTCCGCCTCCCAAGTGCTGGGATTAAAGATGTGCATCACCACACCCAGGCCTAATAGTTTTTAAAAACGAATTCTTGTCTTCCCACTGCACAGGGACCTCAAAATATTATTCATTTGTTCACTCACAAAGCTGCGAATTCAGGACTTCAAAGCACATGTTAGGCAGGTACTTTCTCATCCAGCTGCACTTCCAGCCTTGATTATTTATTTATGTAGCATATATTTAACACTTGTGCAGGGCCTGGGGGTCCATCAGCAAGAGATGCACACTGTCTTTGCACGGAAGCTTGGAGGGGTCAGGGTCAGGTTGGAGCAGATATTAGGCAGCTTGAACTTCACTGTCTATCCATAAATGCGAAGGGAGCTGTGACTTTCTGTTCCAAGCTGACCATAGGGTCCCGATGGCCTGAGCTGTAGCACACAGGTAGGCCTCCTCCCTCTTGGGAGAGGTTGAGCCAGGAAAGGTTCATATGGCCAGATGTGACTCTCATCACATCAAACTAAAGCAGATATCATGACCTCATGACCATTGTTTCGTTCCCAAACCTGCTCTTCTCTGCAGACCTGGGAGGCTTGGGAATAGGAAGTCACACTTCTTTTCTGGTTTTCTGGTTTACAGGCCAACAGGAAAGGAATGCTCCTCCCCCCTTCTTCTTCTTAACAGTTTTTTTTCCTGTTTGTTCTTTTGAGACAGGGTCTCACTCTAGCCCAGGCTGACTAGAATTCACTCTAATGTGGGTATTCAGCAGTTTTTCTACCTCAGCCTCTCAAGGAATGGGACTAAAGGTGTGATGATGATGATGACGATGTGTGTGTGTGTGCCCACGTGCACACTTGTGTGTGTGGTGCATGCACCTATGTGTGCTGAAGTGTGTGTCCCATGGGCACTCATGCAGAAACCAGAGGAAGACCGGGGGTGGGGGGGGTGGCTTCTGTCACTCTCCCGCCTTACTTCCCTGATACAGAGTCTCTCACTGAACTTGATTGTTTGGTTAGATTATTGACCAAAGTACTCCCAGCCATTCTCTGGTCTCCACCCCATCCTCAGTGCCTGGCTACCTGACAGTCATGTGCTTCTTGTATCCCTCCCCATATCCTGAAGTTCACAGTTTTCTAATCTCTGTTCCGCCTTTGACCTTGATCCCTATCAGATCCTCCCTTAGTACCTCTGCTCCCACTAAGCTTGGTGTTCCCTCATCCTCCCCTCCCCCCTTACCAGCCGTCAGATAGAGGTCACTTGCATTTTATTTGATACTTGAAAAAATTAAATATAAAGCATTTTTTCCAGTTATACCAGAGGTACTAGCCTTAAAATGATTATAGGGAAAACACAGGGTTGAAGGTGGAGACCTTGAGTTTCTGCTGCTCCACCTACCCTATAGCCGCCTCCTCACATGAGGGTGCATTGAGCTTTTCCTTTTCTGGGAATGTGTTTCTCATTTGGAATAGATGGGCTGGGGAACCCCATGGTGTCAGTGTTTCCAGTGCTGACATTGCAACAAGACATTGCTCACAATGTTCACATTTGAGAACTGCACAGATGAATAAAAAATACCCAAATTTTGATGTTTTAAACGAGCCTATGATTATGTGTTGAACCTCATTCTTAAGTGTCTTGGTCCATATGCAGCCTATGGGCCACAGGTATTGCCTGCGAATGTCATGTGAATTCTAGGTCCTTCTGATTCTGTACTTGTGAGCCTCTCGGGACCCTGGATGGCTCTGATTGTTTTGGATAGTCATTTTACAAGGCTGTTGAAGTAGAATTGGAGAGGTAGATGGTCAGGTCTTGTCTTGATCAGTTCCTTGAATCGCTCAGTACAACAGACTGCCTGAGAGAAATGAGAGAGCATGGTGTTTGTCTGAGGTTTGCACACCAGCACTGGTGATCCTCAAGGAGGCAAAGTGTCTCTGGCCTATGCTTGGGCATTGCCCGACCCCAGTTGGTTAAAAGTGTGGACAAGGGGAGGAAAAGAGAAAGGAACCTCACTTGGTTCTCTTGAGTCTAGAATCCTGCAAGACTCAAGAGAAGCTTGCTATGTGTCTTCTGGTCCCCAGCCAGCATCCCGTTCTGGCTCTCTACTGTTTGTGTTTCCAGAGCTCATGACGTGGTTAGTATTTGCTGCTATGTTCACCCTGAGTTGCTGCTTTCCTGTGGTCAAGCCCTCAGCCTCTGCTCTGTGGCCCAACTGGAGCCACGGTGACCCAGGAGAAGAGCCCTGCCCTGTAACTCAGATCCTTCCCTGTTCCTGTGTCCCTACAGCCTTCAGCTTGACAAATCACAAAGGGCTGGGAGAGGTCTCTGGGACTCTCTTCTCTTCCCCAGGGCTGAAAGAGGATCTTTGGGCCACTGGAAGCTTCGAGGTGTGATTTATGTTTCAATCCCCATGCAAAATTGAAGAATGTCACACCATGAAGCTTCGTTGACATAGTCTTACTATTGTTTTGCAATCTAGGCATGAGAGCCAATCTCTACCTTGTATTTATTTTCCAGTGCCTTGTATTAAGCAGTGAGACCATCAGGACAGCTCATGACAAGTCACTGTGTGTTGTTCTGGGCCAGAGTGACAGAACCAGTATCTCAGTGCACTGTCTTCAGGGAATATGGGACCAGCTGGTCTGGGTTGGAAATTTGTAGCTTGTCTCATAGTACAAGTACAGAGGTGAGCAGTGGATACGTCAGGGGCAAGGGAGCTTTGTCTTAAAAGGAATGAAGCCCTACAGCCTGGAATATGACCCAAGAAATGAAGAAGTCGGGAGGCATGAGAACCTTTATTGCATTATTGACGATCTGCAAATTATAATCAAAGCAAGTTGACAGACAAGGCTTTGGCCTTTGTTGGCTGACAGTTTATCACTTCCTCCAAGCTTAATGGCCAGCCACAGACACAAAGGTGAATTATTCCCATACAAAGATGACTCATGGGAATTGCCCTCAGATTGGCAGGTGAGTGCAGGAGGGTGTGCTATTGTGAGGGTCCAGCCGCCCTGCAGCCTCCTTTAGCTGGCTTTGTGGGCAGGTCCTGCTCCTGGCTTCTACACAAGTTGCTTGCTTTGTTTGGAATTTTGCAGGTGCTTTTACCAATAGCTATGACTCCTGGTGGATGTTCTCAATTGCCATTGTCCAACCAAAGGATGATGACTTTGGGGAGATGGTTTCTTGCATTTTGTGTCTTACTGATTACATCCAAGTAATTTGTGTATTAGGAGGGTCTGGATTGGGAATTGGGACTCTGAGCTTCCAGATGTGGTTTTGCCATGCATCCATTAATGGGGCTTAGAAACCTGACTTGCTTATTACAAGTTCAATGGGGAAGTTGGGTTTGGGGAAAGTGTGGAAATGGGAGGCAAAAAAAGGCATGGAGTGGTTTTCTTCTTGCAGAGCTTTTCAATAAACTCATGGTACTTTAGCTACCTTTTTAATTATTGTGACAAAATACAAAGGTAGGTAGTGTTTATTTTGGTTCACAGTTTATAAAGAAATGCATTCCATCCCGGTGAGGAAGACATGGTAGGAGTGCTTGTTGGCTGGTCATACAGTGCCCACAGTCAGGAAGCAGAAGAATGTTCATGACATGATCTGGCCTATAAAATCTCAAGGTCCACTCCAAGTGATCCACTTTATCTAGTGAGGCTCCACTTCTTCATGGCTCCAGAACCTTCCCAAACAACACCATTAGCTCAGGATCAAGTTCTCAAACACACGATGAGCCCATGGGAGACATTTCACCTTCAAACCACAACCTAGAGGGAAATCATCCAAGGAGAAATGGAACTTAGCGAATCCCACTCTTGCTGACTCTGTGACACTTTGTCTCAGAGAAGACTACTGGGCTCATGTCTCTGGTGACCTTTGGGAAGAATCAAGTTATACCATTGGTTCTCAGTTGGGAATGATTTTGCTTTTTAGGGGACATTTGGAAATGCCTAGAAATCTTTTATTTTTCACAAATGGAGGTGGGGGCTGGTATGTAGTGATGGAGACCAGGAATGCAATAAATCTTCTTAAGTAGCCTGTGTGCCAAGGCTGAGAAACACCAGACTAGACCACCCTCGGTCCCTCCCCCACCATCTCTAAGACTTGGGGGTTGACTGTCTTGGTGACCCTACACCATAAGGTGGTGTGGTACACCAGCTCATTCTGGTCCACACTGTTCTCTGGGAGGCTGGAGAGGCGTGCCATCTGGCTCATTCTTGCAGAGCCTGGCACATTCCTGGCATAAGAGCCACACGCCCATATATCCTCATGCTTGTTCTCAGTGACCACAGCCCGGCACTTCTGCAGACCACAAAGTCTTCCCTTCCTGGGTCTTGTTTCCACCCCAGCGCCAAGCTGAGGGAGCTGGCTTTGCTCTGTTGCCTGAGAAACTTGGATTTCAAAGTTCACTGCCTGCCAAGAGCTGTTCCCACACACAGAGCCAAGGTTTCAAGACTCGTTGCTTCTTAGACTCATTCTCCTCATGAAGTTTTGAGCTCACGAGGGTCTTCATGAGCACTGTAGGCATCCAGCCTTTCATGAGTCTCCTGAACCTTCTCTTTCCAAACACTTTTCTTAGTAACAGTAAACACAGGGGGGAATAGAAACCCCATCAGTCTGACCTACAGAGACCCCAGTGGGATCCGGATAATATGTCTGCAGCAGGGCTCAGTCAGGACTAATCAGCCTCATGCAGAAGTGGGTTTTCCTGTGGACAACTTCAGAGAAACCAGCCAGTCCTGTCTTGAGGTTCGCTCCTGGTTAGCTTCCCCTTTGTACTCTAGGCTTCGGGGTTAACTGGCCTCAAGGACCCACCTCCATCATGGTGACAGGTGGACGCCCAAGGTGGAAAGTCACTCCCTGTTCATCCTCCATCGCATCAGTTCTGGGATATTCTCACCAGCAGTCTCATGAGCCATTTACTGGGTTACATGCTTCTTAGTCCCCCAGCTCTGTCCCTGACAGCAACTTCCCGTCTGTCTTCCCATCTGTAGAGCAAGGAACTTTGTCCTGGATCCAGACATGTCCAGTGAGCTTGAATGAGTGCAATCCATGCAGTAGGACCATGGAAAACATCGTTGTTGGGAAAAGTGCTTTCTGATAGATGGCTTAGAGGGCAAAAGCCTGGGCTCTACCTTAATTGTTTCAGACTTTTGTGAGTGTTTTGTTCTTGGGTGCATGCTGCTTTTACTATGGACATGAAGAGAGAGGCAGAAGACCCTTATAGAGCCTTGGAGTAGGCTGGGATCTTTTCTACTAGCAATCAACATTGTACTGAGGAAGGTAATCTGGTCTCAGTCAACCCTCACGGCCATCCTCTGCAATGGGTAGGAAGGTCATAGTCTAGCCGCTATTTCTAGTCACTGCTTTGTGGTCTGCCATGATGTGAGAAGGTTCAACCACTTACCACCTTGCCTTCCCTGCCATGATGGAGGGAAATCTCTTAGAAACCACAAGCCCAAACAGACCTTTCATCCCTTAAGTTGTTTCTGTCAGGAATTTTTGTCATAGAGTTGCAACAGTAACTAATAAACCCCCAGAGATAAAATTCAGACAAAGGTGACCAAGGATTTAGGATGGCTATGTTGGTAGATCTGGGTGGAATGTGTACACATGACTCATTTCTTCTGTAGTTGAGCACCAGGCATTCATGACTTCATTCATTTATTCATTCATTCATGCAACAAATACCTATTGTGAATCCTTTGGGGCCAGGGCAAAGTGAGGCCCCACAGAGGTAGTGGTAAACACAGTAGCATATCATCCCTCCCCCTAGGCTCTGTGTTTACTGAGGGAGAGCAGCACTGGACAAGTAAATCTGTAGATGGCTGCATCATTAAAAGTGCAGTGAGCCCGATGAAGGAAGCTGATGAGTTGTTATGAGCAAGAATGATGGCCCTGATTTAGACCAAGCTGTGCTGTGTGCATCTGTCAGAACCACACTCCTACTTCTAGACTTGGAGAAATACCACCTCCCTCATTAAATCAGCTCGTTGCACCTCCTGCCATTTCACAGGGCCTTCACCACACAGTCCTCCTCTCCATTCTCGTGTTCTACCTTTCTTTAGTTTCAGACACTTGTCTTATTTACTCTGAATAGATCTTAGACTCCTGGAGGGACAGGCTGTGTTTTCTTGTCTGAAAACCTGCTGTGAGTTCTCTGCCTTTGGGGAATGCCCAGACAAAGTGTTGAATGAATGAATGAATGAATGAAGAGTGAGTGAATAGAGGTCTTCATGCCTAACTCTCAGCATTCCTTGTAGGAATGAAGCAAATCTCCATGGTGAGAGCTTGGACTTGGTTCTGCCACTTAATATGTGACTGATAGTAGATGTTTTGACCTATCTTGAGCCTCTGAGGCCTCATCTGCAGAAGGAGGAGATAGCAGAAATACCAGTAAGGATGGAAAGGATTTCTGCAGGTGCAAGGCTTGGATTCATGGTAGGCACATGGTACTGTGTCAGACATACCCAAATCTCTCAAAATCCTCCCAAACCCCACTGCAAAGCGTTTATAATTATTCTTATCATTCAGCTCAGAAACCTGAGGTTTCAAAGGGTTTACTAACCTGCTCCAGTTTGTACAGCAAATTAAAATTTGATACAAAAACAAACAAACAAAATGAGGCCTATGTGCAAACCCAAGACTTTGAGATTCTTACTTTTTCTTCCTCCTCTCTCTCCCTCCTTCCTTCTCTCCCTCCCTTCTTCCATCCTCCCCCCCTAGAGCTATAGATTGAAATTAGGGCTTTATACATTCCAGTCAAGCATTCTATCACTGAGCTGTATTCCCAGTCCTCTTTTTTCTTTTTTGGTTTGAGACAAGGTCTGATTTAGAGATGTTCAGGCTGGCCTTGAACTTTGAATCCTCCTGCTTTCTGAGTAGGTTTGTGACAGTCAGCTTTATGTGATTCCTCTGGCTGGCTGTCTGCCAGTCCTCAGGCTTACTAGTTCTCAAGTCTGTCATCAGAGGCTAGGATGTTGGTGTCCCAAGTGTCTTGGCCAGTTATCAACACAATATTCATAGATCCACTGGACATTTGAACTAGGATGCTGGCTTAGGAGGGTTGGGGGATGGAATTCTTGCTCTGCAGAGTGGGGTGTCTTTGCCCATCCATCTTAAAGCATCAGCCCGACACTCCCTGGAACGGGGATATATCAGGAGTCTTCTACCATAGTCTGTTGCTGCACCAGGCAGACCTCTGGAGATTCCCAAGTTCCCGTAGCCACCAAGGGGACAGCCAGCTCTGGGTTAGTGCGCATGGCAGAGACAGGAAGGCTTTGATTTGGCTCTGATTCTCCATTCTGTGGCCACCAATCTCAAGAATCCTAAATCTCCACCCCTGATGTCCCCTTCCTTTCCATCAGCAACGACAAACTGTGTCTCCATTCTCTTTTTTTGGCTCTTTCCTAAGGTATCAGGCCCAAAATTCTGTCTGCTTGAATCTTTTTGAGAATAAAAATTACCCGTTATATTTTATTCTTGAATGAAAGGGGTATAATTTGTGACTAAAACCAGGGTTCTCAGGCTGTGAAAATATCTACTGCTTAGCTGTTTTCATGTAGATTAGTGGTGGCATTTATAGCTCAGAACCAGAGGACCAGCCATGGCTTTGTCCATGGGCATCCCCTGCCTGGTGGCTCCCCATGAGAAATAGGGCCTGTGGAGCCCAGGATGGGGGAAGGCCAAGTCTATTTCATTGATTCATTGACTCTCCTTTTTCAATGACTCAAAAAATAATCACAAGCTTTTAGCCTAAACCAGCTTTAGGGCAGGCATCCTAGAAAACATCACATTAATAGATAATCTAATTTAGAAAGAGAGACCCCCCACCCTAGCTAGCATCACAGGGCCCAATCTTGTTGTTCCCTTGATATTCGCATGGCCATCCACCAAGGACAAGGTCTTGACTATAGTGTTACCCGCTTTCAGGTTACATTTTGTAGGACTGATGCAAAGAAGTGTAACACGACAATATGCTCAGTATCATAGGTTATTAGATAAAGCCATTGAATCCATGATGAAATTCCCTTTTATGCATTATTCTCCCCCCATGACTCTTACATTCTTTCCGCCCCCTCTTCCACAAATTTCCCTGAGTCATAGTTGGTGAATTCAAATTTTCCATAGTTATTAGGCTTGTAAAACTCTCTAAATTTGTTTTCTGGACAATTTTGGGCACCCTTGGTGCCTCTCTCCATTGTCCTTCCGTAGGTTATCTGCCTTGCTGTGGGAATAGATGTTCTGCTCATCATCCCAATTCCTTAGAGGTTGTGTTTGGGCTCTACATGGATCATCTCCTGCTTGGGTGTCCCCTGTCACATCAGGTCCCCTTGAT
>PVHP010014421.1:0-39153 GCA_004024765.1 Zapus hudsonius | reverse complement strand
TGTATATGTATGAATTTTTTTCAATTAAAAGTTTAAAAAAATAAACTACTACTATCTACAGAGTGAGTGTGAATGACAATGTGTTACAGGTAAGCCACAGCCCCAAATATGATTTTTCCTACTCTATACCTAATTCTTATTCACTTTTTATATCTCAGTTTAGATGTGATTAACTTAAGGAAGCCTCCCCTGACCCTATAGTGTGTTTCAGTAGTTAGACCTGCTGCCATAATTCAGTAATTGGCCTCTCATGTCCCTCTCTAAGGTCCTTAAGACAAGGACTGACAGCCTGTTGTATCCATGACCTAGGACAGCATGCAAGAACAGGCACTCTGTTACATGCGGTGGAGGTATTTTTTTAGTCCTGGGAGTGGGGAACCAGACTCAGGGCCTTTATCATGGTGGGTAATTTATCTACCATTAAAGCTACAACCCTACTTACTCCCTTATATGAAACCAGGTTTCTTTCTTATAAGAAACAGTCTTGCTATGTTTCCTAAGCCTCCTCAGACATCACTATTCCCTGCTCATTTTTTATTTTGCATAATAAATTGAAAGAGAAATGAGAATTCAAATGGTTAGCGTTCAAAATATACTAGAAATAGAATAAAATATCTGTCTAAAATTAATACAGCAAAAGTAAGTTCTATTGGCTTAACTCAACAAGAATTATAGGTGGTCTTTAGCTCTGTAGGCCTTGCAAAGATAGAGCACTGGAATGAACAAATCACAGGCCTGTGGACCTGCCATGCTGGCAGAATGATATGTCAGCAAACATCAATAGTGGAATTACAGTCAGGGTAGACACGGGATGGTTCTAGAACTCAGATAAAACAGCAATTTCCTCTTCAGGGAAGGAGATGGAGAAAAGCATGCAGAACTGCAGAGAAGAAGGAAGTTGAGCTGGAGCTGACAGGAAGAGCAGGAAGTGATTTAGCAAGCACGAGACAGAAGAACACATATTTCATCCTCACTTTGCACCAAGAGCACAAATCCTGAAACCCAGCCGCCATTGACAGGCAAGTGACCCTCTCTGTAGTTCTTCAGTTTCTTTGCTTGAACATGGGATGAATAAAAGAATGTATTTTGTTAGATGTCTCACAAGGATTAAATATATTTGTGTCAAGGGCTCAAAGGAGTGTGGCAGGAAGAGAGAAATACTTGCTTGTTTTATTGATTCTTGCATATATGGTGTGCATGCATATGGATATGCACGTTCATATGTAGTATGAAGGTGTGCATTCGCAAGTTTGTGCATGTATATGGATACCAGGAGTTGCCATTGGAAAAGCTCTCTCACTAGGACCCAGAGCTCAATGATCTGGGTAGTCTAGTTAGTCCACTTGCCCTGGGGATGCCGTCTGCACCCCAGAGTGCTGGGGTTATAGGCAGGCCTCCTTGCCTGCCTAGCATTTATATTGATCCTGGAGATCTGAACTCAGGTCCTCCCGCTTTCAGGACAAGCACTTTACCATCACCCACGCCCCGGGAATTGTTTTTTGCTACTGCTGCTATTGTGGCTATTACTAATTATATTGAGTTGTAGTTAAAACTATTTACATCTGCTAGTCAAAAGTTGGTGTCATCCCTACAAAATCCACCTGAGTGCCTGGGCACACCAGTTGAAAGAAAAGAAAGTTTGATCAGGGAGGGACAGATCCATGAGATATGAACTGTCTGCACTAAGCCAGGTGAACAATGGTGTTGTCCCTGGTGCTGTAAACAGAGCCCTCGGGCCCCCACCAGAGCTTGAGGTGCTGTGTCAGTGAATGTCAGTTTAATGCTGCTTACAAAGAGATGCTGAAGTCCTCCATGAATACTTAAGGACGAGAGCCAATCAAAGGAGCATTCTTCCTAACAATGCTTTTTTTTTTCTAATGGCTATTTTTGCCTCATAATCTTTAAGGCAGGAAGATGGCTTAACACATCAAAGCACGATCGTTCATTCTGTGTGCGTTGCTCTGGAGTAATCTTCTCCATCAATATTTTATGAAACAGACTCCCCCGGAATGGGAGTGCAGACTACTGAAGGTCAGAGAGGGTGAGTCACTGCTGATGTTGGAAGGCTCATCTGAAACCCATGGTTGTCACGTTCAGAGGCTGCCTAGGGTGGAGAGAAAGGAGTCTAGACTCTGTAGAGCAGGGGTTAGAGAATGAAGCCGAGCCATAGCTACTTTGCAGATGCCCTGCCACCCATGTCTTCAGTCAATGTCTGTCCCCAGGCTGTGCTTCTGTTATGACTCATCTCTCATCTCTCATTCTCTGTTTCCACCTGATTAATCCTCAGATGAGTCTCGGTCAGAAGGTAATTTGGTCACACAGTAGATGGTTCAGGGTCGCTGCAGACTTTCTCCCTCCCACCAAAATTGCACCAACGCCATAGAATTGTAGTGAAAATCTTCAAACCCATGACATCTCAGTTACGCAGTTCACGGGGAGGGAGGGACAAACGTAGAAGTCTTGCTAGAGCTAAGCTGAGGGCCACTTACCTGCCCTAAACTTTCCTAGACCATTGTCATAAATTCCTGGTGGGGAGAAGAGTGATGCCCAGGTAGCTTTTGCAGAGCAATTAGCACTGTGCCTTGTACAGACATCTCATTTCATCTGGATAGGTTGCCACACTTAGTTCATATTTTAAAAAAAACTTATTGTATCCCAATTGAATAAAAATCTGTTGCTCTAATTTTGCTTTATAAATAAGTTAGAACTCTTCTAGGTCCTCACTGAGCACAGAGTCCTTACCCAAAGTTCTGTCTAAGTAATTCTCTAAATATGATCCTAGATGTTCAGAAAAGGCATTACCTGGGGACTCTTCCAATTTGGAAATTCTCCAACAGGCCTCGAGCCAATTCAAAATTTGAGATTGAGTCTCAAAAGGTTTAATATCAAAGGACCTATTTTGTTGGATCTTCATCTACATGTCAATTTACCTATTTAAAACCTTGTGGTGGTGGTCCTCTGTGGTCTACATGATAAAATAAAAATCCCTTAGCTTAGTCTACAAATACCTTAAAAACCGGCCCTTGTCCAGCCTTACCTCCCTACCCTGTACACCATGCTGCAAACCCACTGAACACATGCCTCATCCAAGCCATGCACCTCTGGTCTCCTTCACCTGGCAGACCCCTCTTCTCTTTGAAAACAATGCTGACATCACCTTTCTCCTCTGCAGACCGAGATGCTGTGTCCTCAGCATCCATGCCTTCTTGTTCAAGTCTCTAAGAGAACCCAGTGAATTACTTAATCATTTTTCTTCCCAACCATCTCTCTTGGGATGACTAATGCATCAATCATGGAAAAAAGCATTATCTTTTTGGTCTTTAGAGTTGCCTGACTCTAACAGTCATTTGGTATGTTTGTTGTACAAATGCTTGATGACTACAGATGCCTCTATCACTCATGGAAAGCTAACCCTAACTTTATATATCTTCCTCTAGTCTGTGGTCAAGGAAAGAGCTCATATGATAAAAATCCTTATCTATGAGCTGAAAGTCTCCGTGAGTAGATATTCAACAATAGAAAAAAGCAAGGTCACCCAAGTCAGAAAGCATAAACTTAGATTCCGTCACTCCTAGTGGCTTGACCTTGAGCAGACAAGTCCCCAGGCTTCAGTTTTCTTACTTACAGTATGGGATGGAATAATACCTTCCCTGTTTTAATGGCATGTGATGCTATATGTCACAGAGGAGATCATTAATATCTCATGTCCTGTCCATATTCAGTCTCTTCTTGTTAGATATCTTTTTAACTGAAATGCTAAGCACAGTCGACTGTAGAGGTTTCATCCATCACTAAAAATGTACAAGGCACTAAGAAGAAAGAAGGAAAGGAAAAAGAAGTTCACCACTTTGGGAACACAAGCAAGGTGTCTCATCCAGGGAAACTTCCTGTGGATACTTACTCTAAAGATACTGGTGGGCTTTTCCCCTACCTTCCTCTACCCCACCATCCCACTCTGAATTCTGAATGAGAAACCAGCAGCAGAATTTTGCTGTGTTTTTTTTTCTCCCCCACCTTCCCTCTACAGAGTTTCTCTCCCTATGCTCCACTGCTAGGAAGGTGAAGCAGCCTGCCAACTGGGTTTAGGATCCTTCTCCCAATAACCTCCTGTTATACAACTGTGCCAGACTTCAGATTGCTTGCCGTCAGGTTATCAGGCTACTTTCAACTCCGAGCTTCTTGGCAGGTATAGGTGACTTGGCAGTACTGGGCAGGGTCTTTAGCTCTCAGCCTGCTCTGCCAAGTTATGTTGATGCTGAAGGCAAGAGTGAAAGGTCTGAACTTGACTCAGACTCTGGAAATTCTGTCTGAGCATGTCAGCAGTTTGTAAAACTTGGTCATTTTAAAAATTAAACTTGCTGCTTTTGGAGGGCTCATTTGTAATATCCTCTCCTGGGCAAGATTTCAGCCTACTTGATAGCCCTGTTCAGATCCCATTAATCATATGATGTGATGACTTCCTGATTTTTTTTTCATTTTTAAGATGCTTTGAGGAAAATCTGTCTCCCTAAATATGTATGCATTATGTTGTAAGCCATTTTCCTATGAAGAGAACTTAAGGTCACTTATAGTCTTTACTATGTGGGTAATAGCACAGATATTGATCAGGCAGGCTTGACTTCCTGCAGTGAGGATGGTGAGCAAAGAGCCCAGGCAAAACTGAGAGGGAAAGAGAAAAGAAAGAGGGGAATTAAGAAAAAGAGAGAGGAGGAAATGGAAGGAAAAAAGGGAGAAAAGGGGAAGAGAAGGAGGGAGGGAGGAAAGGAAGGATAAAAGGTTCGTCCCTCCTCCCTTCCTCCCTCCCCGCCTTCCTTCATGGGTCAAAATAGTTCAGACTTGGTGTCAGAAGAAGGAGGAAATAGTGATCTTAGAAGAACCTATTGGTTTATTAAGCTATGTTACCTGAAACAAATAATGTGAGATCCTGTGATTAAATCCCTCTGGTTTCTTCCATGAACTTTAGCCTTCCTGGCTTCTTTTTGCCCTCTGATACGGGGCTGATGCATGCGCTCTGCCACCAAGGACACCGAGGGAAGGACAGAGAATTCGGAAGCAAGTGAGAGGAAGCCCTTTTCCATTGATGTGGCAGAAAACATACACAAATCCCACATGTCAAATGGTATTAAAGAGACTCTAAGAACTAGATAAGATTAATTCAATCCCCATTCTTCTAACTGGAAAGTTTCCATGGCCTCTGGAATGTTTCAAACTTGGAAAAGAAGTGTTGAACCTCTTGTTGTCACTCCCAACTCTGAGCTTCCACTTACATTGGAATTCTTATTTTAGGGTTCACGATGACCATCTTACCTCATCAATCATGTGTTTCCAAGTCCTCAGACTATTGACCTGAACATCTAATTCAACTCTTGGCTTAATTTTCACTCTCCCCAGCCCAACAAACCCACAAAATAAAGCCACCACTGAGTTGTTTGTGTGAATGAAAACCTTGTTAAAGATTGGATATATAGAATATATACAATTGTCAAAGACAGGGTTGTTAAACCTTGTTAAAGACAGGATATATACAATAAATACAATTTAAAATCCATCGCAAGGGCCTGAAGATGTATTTCGGCTGGTGCTGTACTTGCCTAGTATGCACAAGGCCTTGGATTTGATCCCCAGTATTGTATAAACTGGGCGTGTTGGTGCACAGGTGTAATTCCCACACTCAGGAAGCTGAGGCAGGAGGATTGCTTCAACTTTGGAGCGTTGGCTATTTAGTGAGACTTTGCCTCAAAAGTACCAAAAAAATAATGCATTACATTCTGCATTCCCATCTCGGACTTTAACTCTAGTTTTCAATTATATTCTTTAGCCTCTTCTCTCATCCCTTCCTCTCAGTCTTCAAAAGTTCTGCTGATTTCAACTACAGAGAAGGTAGCCAATCTCTTGTTAATGAGGCTCCTATCAGTACTCAGGGCTCATCTGCCATGAGAAGCAAAGCGTTCCCTTATTATAGGAATAGACCTCACATGTCAGCAATTTCACGTGTCAGTGACCATTTTTTATATCTTTATATATTTGCGAACAGAGAGAGAGACAGAGAGAGAGAGAGAGAGAGAGGAAAGGAAGAGAGAACAGTTGCTACAGGGCCTCCTGTCACTGCATGCATCACTCCAGACTCATGCATCACTTTGAGATGTGGCTTTATTTGGGTCCTGAGCCATCAGGCTTTGCAAGCAAGAATCCTCTCTTCAGCCCCTGTCAATGACAATTGTATTGAGGAATTACTGCAGACCATATATTTTCAATGCACCAAGCTGTCCAGGTAACATTTCTAAAGATGCAAAGCAGAAAGTCAAAATTCAGCCAAAGAGAACCAAATAAATTCTTTATAGCTTTATATCTGTACTAGGTAGGGTTTACAAACTTGAATTCGCATAACATAAAATTTAGAAGTTTTTCAGTCCTTTCGGATAGCAGGGAGTCCTTCCCCTGCCTCTTGTGTACACAGAGTCTGGTTATGTGGGACATCCTCCATGTTCTTTGGCAGCAGAAAGGAAGAGTTGCCCTAGAGTGTGTGTTGGCTCCTCCTCTGGTCTGTGGAGCAGAACCAAAGCTGCTCTGTATCAGGCTGGTATCTACTGACGCAGGATGCCACCCCACCACTCCATCTCAGTCTCATCTTATGGCCTGGCCAGCCTGGAGTGCTGCTTGGCTCAACAGGCCTTGTCTTGGTTTCCGATGGCTGATTATCCCTCAGAAGTAGGCACTGATTCCAGCCAGCTCCTGACATGTCAGTCAACCCCTGGATTTTGCTGATGTCTCCTCACAACAAAGCCATCATGGGTTCACTGGCCTTCAACTCAGTGGGAACTTCTCTGACAAAGAAGTATTTTATAAAAAATACCAACCACACCCTTTGTTGGCCTGATGTGACCACCCAGTTTTCCCTCTTGTTAGCCTGGACGACCCCACTCTGCCCAAATGTCTCTCCCCTAGGATCCCAAACAGGAGTGAAGAGGGAGGACTAAGATTCCTTGAGGCTGTTCGTTCCCTCAGCTAGTGAAAGTATAGCAAATAGAGACCCATATTTAAGTCTTTCCCCTTTCTTATCTCCATATCTGCCTCCTTAGGCCATAAAAAGCCAGCTTTTCTTTTGCTTCCTTTTCCTCTATACATGCCCTGCATCCCCTAAGCAAGAACCTTTATGCTTGGCTACTGAGGACAGAAATAGCACTTCTCTATACCACAAGAAAACACTGTGGTCTGGGTCATCCAGGTTTTGCTGTCAGATGCAGAGAAGGCAGTGGATAGAGGAATAGAACGATGCCTTCCTCCTGAGCATAGTCTAATTTGCATGCCAGGAACATTGTCAATTAGATGCCTGGGTCTTTCTCCTGATATCACTCACCTGTCAAACCAAAGTAAAAAGATGAAAGCCAAGTACTCAGGAAAACAGAGGAAAGATGGAATTGAAAAAATTAAGACTATCTCCATTGCAAAATACCCATCTAAAATATGAAATTTTCCATAACATAGAAAAAATATATGTGCCCATGTATGTCTGAATGCTATTAGAAAGAAAGCAGAATACAAACAATTATGGGAAAATAAAGTCACAACTATATTGAGATGTTTGTATAGAAGAAAAATTGAAAAAAAGTGTACTAACTTAAAAAAAGAGAAATGTTGCTGTCAGTCTCTGAGTAGCTAGGATTAGTTATTTCTCTGTTTCCTGATTTTTGAAATATATATGTATATAAATACACATATTGTATATAAACACACAAATACATAGACCTCCATAATTATGTACACATGCATATATATACATACATAATAAAGCTATAGAGGATATGTTGCCTCTACAATAAAAACAAACTTAATTTTTTAGTTGTAAATGAGGACTTTTCAAGTTTTTTAAGAGTAAACTTAAAAAAAAAAAAGATTAAACTTAAATTTTTCCTGTAATCTGTTCACTCACTCACCAAATATTTCTTGAGCACCTATCACATCCCTGGTGTTCTGTGTGTTGTGAGTTATAGGAACAAACATCACAAAGTCCTTGCTCCCATGGGGTTTTACAATCTAACAAGAAAGGAGATAAGGACGGTGCACTGTGGGAGAAGTCCCTGAGGAATCGAAGGATGCAGGTAGAAAGCAAATTTGCTTAGAACATTTGAATTATTTAAGACGTGTTTGTATTACTTTCTTGAAAAAATAGTATTTGTATTTTTCATTGGCGTGTGTGGTATGTGTGGTGTATGCACACATATGTGCCCATGGTACCCCATAGGCTCACCTATGGCAGGGCGCTCCTTCCTGCCTGTGGTGCAGGTGTCTCTTCCCTTCCCTCTTACTCACCTTCACCTCACCTTCTTATTTGAGCTGGAGTCTCTTACTGATTGAGTCTGGAACTTGCCAATTCTGCTCTCAGGTCTCTCTGCCCCTACGTAACTGGGGTTAAAGACACATGTGGTCCATGTCGGTGCTCCTGGGGCTGGAACTCAAGTGCTCTCTCAGGCCTCCTCTGGCCCTCATGTTTGCACAGGAAGTGTGCTTAACCACTGAGCCATCTCTCCAGTCCTTCACATATATTTTTAAAATTTTTATCCGTGCTTACGAGCCATGCAGTTTGTTCCATATTTTCTAGCCGTCTTTATGACATTTCATATATGGGAATATCATTGTATTTCCTCATATTTTTGCTCTCTTATCTTCTCTGTCTGTCTCCCATCTTCTTCAGCTCCTCAAAGTGCTCTACATAGTTTGGAACAAATATGTAAAGGTAATTTTGACTATCCTATCACTTAATTCTATTTAAATCATTTCCATGAAAAGTATCAATGTTCATACAATGCTGTCTATATTTAGAGGGAATTAGATATCTAGCCCCTCACTACAGACCAGAAATCTTTGGATTCTTACATTATCTTTGCACATTTTTAATCCAACAACTGCTTAGTAAACTAGAAACTTTTCAAGGAGAATAAACATAATAAAGATGATTTTTAAGAGCTTAAAAAAATAGAACCTTTGAATTAGAAGAAATGTTCTTTACAGGCCACAAGTCCAAATTTCAAAGTGAGAAGCACTTTAACATGTAGCCTTTTGTCCTTTAACAGAGGCCGCCTAAAGTTCACTTCTGGAAGCAAACCAGCCTGTCTGAGGGCAGCTCATGGTACCTTCACGCATACCCTATATGGAAGCCTGCGGTTGCCAACTATTGTCTGCTCCCAGGAATGTCTGCCTCCTGTAGGATCTCCTTTCAACATCGTACTGGGTTTCCTGGAAGCCTGTCAAAGACCATGCTCTGGGTCCCTTTGCCTTAGGTATGTTACCAACAATCGTCCTTGCTGGGCAGAGGGCAGACCTGTGCTTCCCGCTTCTCTGAAGTTCCTCTCGAAATGAGCACACAGTAGGTGCTCAACTTTGGTTATCCAGAATGACATCTACTTTGCAGCTGCCTTCTGGTTCCAGACATATGTGCTTTATTTTTAGCTTCTTTTTTAAATTTTTTAAAAACTTATTTGCAAACAGAGAGATAGAAGAGAGACAGACAGAGAGAATGGGCACCCCTGGGTCTCCAGCCACTGCAAATGAACTCCAGGTGCATATGCCTCTTTGTGCATCTGGCTTTACATGGGTATTGGAGAATAGAACCTGGATCATTAGGCTTTACAGGCAAGTGCCTTAACCACTGAGCAAACTCCATATCCCTGTTTAACTTCTTGTTGACAACCTCTGTACATACAGACAACAAACATACAATGATTGTAATCCCTTCCCATCCATCCTGTTTCCCCCTCCACTGAATCCCTTCTGTCCAACTAGTGTATCTTTCATGTCAATATCATCATTTCATCATTACATTGTGTAGGTAGTGTCAGCCATTGTGAATTCACTACTGCCAAGACCACTTCCTATCTAGAAGACAGAATTGCAAAGCGCTCCCCCGCTTCCTTGGGCCCTTATATCCTTCCCACCAGCACTTCCACAATGGTCCCCGATGCATGAAGAACAGGTTAGAGATGTCTCACTTAGCGGTGAACATACACTGTCTCTTCTCAGCACTTTGATAAGGTGTGAGGCTCCCAGTGGTCACCAGAAGTTTCTCTAACCAAAAGTGAGAGTAGCCTTAATGCACGAGCATAGATGTGTTTATGTTCATGTATTTAGAGGGCAGTCTGGTGGGTGGATGTCTACCCTTAATCAAATAGCTCAGCAGTGGGGGTGGGGGATCGCTCTGGAGGATACTCCCATGGGGAACATGATGGAAATCACTTTCACCTCTGGGTTCCCTGTGAGGCCTGGCCACTCACCTCCTGCTTGGCAAGTAGGAGGGAACAGAATGCTGTCCCCTCAGCCTGCATATCATGTGCTGGCTGCATTTAATGCGCTTCAGCTGTGCCGCAGGACTGGCAAACCCGACGGCCTTCATCCTTATCTAATCATTTTATGGGGCATTAAGCTCCTTTGGCTGAACTGGTCGCCAGCTGCGACAACACTCCAGGAAAGGACAGGACCCCTGCGACAGCACAAGACACAGACGGGGACCCGTTTACACGTGTCTCTGATGCAAAGTCTATACCACGTACCCTGGGCTTTGCCCACCCTGGGGGTATGGTTACCCTCACCATGCTCACTGCTGTGCCGAAACATTGCTCGGCTTTCTCACTAAGTTGGTGAGATCTTTTTCCCATCAAAAAACACCTTTCCTAGTGTCTGGGTGCAATGACGATAACACACTAAGAGCCAAGTTTTCTTGGTTTGTAAACAGAGACCACAGTTTTACTATGGTTGCCTTGTTTGGGGGTCAGCCTCCTTCTGCGGAAAGCTGCAGAGCCTGTGGTAACCCAAAGGCATTTCAAACATGTTTTTGCTTGAAAAGATAATCGCTGGCTGCCGCTCTGCAAGCCCATCCTCTTCTCTAAGTGCTTTGTTGGGCTCCTGCATATGTTCATCCTGCTCTTCTGGCAGCTGCTACCCAGGGCAGGAGATTCCAGCAGGTGAGGAATGTGGATTATGCAAACCATGGCAACAGGAAACACCAACATCTCCTGAACCCCCTGAAAACTGATGGGATCCTAGGAATGTGTTACCAGCTTGTCAGAGAGATGGTTAGTATCGCTGATGTTGGAAGCCAGTCTGGGTTTGGATCTTGGTTCTAAACTACTCTGATTGTTTGACCTTGACAAAGTTCTAGGAGTGCTCTAGTATCTCAGTGTCCTCTCTTTAAAGTAGAGAGATCTCCAGAGGTAGTCATGGGGTATTCAGTGAGCTAGTACTAGAAGAGTGCTTACTATTGTGTGTGCATAGAGTAAGACTTCAATACGTATTAGCTTATCTGGAAGCTCTTGTCTATACCACATGTTTTATTAGTAGTTAGAAGTCTGAGGTATACAGAGGCTTAGCATCTGGCTCTTGCATCCCACCATGTCTAGCACCAAGGTCATGGTTGCTCCTCTATGAATCCATCCAGATCTTCCCCACTGCCTCTAAGAACCAGCACTTCCATAAATCCAGTGGATCCCAGCTTCCCTCCAACTGCATATCCCCTACTCCAGGCTTCCATCTGGGCTCTACCAAGATGAGGCCAGTCCTTCCCAACCAGCTCCCTCCTTCTCTCTCCACCCATGCAGCAGCCGGGGTGATGTCCTGGCTCCTGTCACCTCCACACCTACTACACATGTATGCTGCCAAAAATCCTTCAGCTGCTCCTTTTGGCTCTGAGCATAAAAACTAAAACCTTAACCAGGCCCTACATGTCTGGCCCTGCCTGCCCCCTCAGCCTCCCTTTGTATGGATTTCTTCTTGGTTTTTTGGGGCTCCCATCATGTCAGTTTAGTTTGAGTCATCTAGCATAACTCAAGCCATTATTCGCAGGGCCTATGCATCTTCTCTGTCCCCTGTCTCTTTGTTTAAGGTAAGGAGCTCCTATTCACAAATCACAGCCCAGGGAACTTGGGCTTTTCTCTCTGTCTCTCTCTTTCTGTCTCTCTCTCTCTGTGTCTCTCTCTGTCTCTCTGTCTCTGTCTCTGTCTCTGTCTCTCTCTCTCTCTCTCTCTCTCTCTTATTCAGATGTTGTCAAGTAACTGTGTGCTTTCCCTTCCAAATCACGGTTGGAATTAGATTACTTTGGTATGACTCTTTTAATAATATATTTTTATACAGAGAGCAATAGTAATTTGGGACAATAAGCAGCCCGTTACATGTTCAATTTTTCTAAAATTTGTTAATAAATAAATTAGAACCATATATTCAGTACAACCCCAAATATTATTTCATTTAGTTTTCATACAAACCTTAAAGTTCAATATCATTTTCCCATTTGGGAATATTTTGGGACACAAGGCTGAGGGACTTGGTGATTTATTCTAGATCACAAAGAAAGGAAATGGGAGGAGTTAAAGTTCGATGTTGAGACTGAAAGTCAAGCCTCTTCCCACAGTGCTTTGGACAGCTTCTCCTAAATGGTTCTCTCACCCTGTATAAAGCCTTTCACTGGAGAGCTATTCTTAGCTCCACTGAGATGTTGAACTCTCCAAGTCTAGTCTAAGTGTACCTCAAACACATCACTGCCACAGTCCTTCAGACAGCTCCAACTTGCTTGCACATCCTGATGGGAGAGGGAGAGAGAGGGTCAGAGATCCTGCCAAATGAAAAACTGCACCTCTGACATCACCATCCAAAGGTGTAAGGTGTCTGTTCCTCCCCACCCCAGGTTCCCCACTCCTATCTCCAAGGGAGACTAAGTGTACCCAGGCATTAGCACTTCTCATCAGGGAAAGAGACAAAGCTTCCAGCATTTTAAACAGAAAGAATGAGAAGCAGGGAATTTATTACAGAAGAGGGTGATTAGCCAGCCTGAGGACAACGGAGCAACCTAGAGGCTGGTAATAACAAGAAGCCAGGTCTACCCCTAGTCCATATGAACAAGGGGAGGAGCAGAGCCCAGGTCACCTTGAGCAGGGAGGAGGAGAAATACATCCTCCATAGAGTAAGGGACAATGACCACGCCCACCAGGACATCTACTTTGTAACACCCCAAACCTCTGAATTTATTTCCTTATATGACAAAAGAAGTTTGCATATGTGTTAAGTTAAGCTTCTTCAAGTGGGAAGATTCTCTCATTTTTTTTTTCCGTTGGATACAATGTTTTTACAAGGGTTCTAAGAGAAAGACAGGAAGAAGAGAAGACTGAAGAGTCAAGGTAGTGTGAAATCAAACAAGTCCGGGAATGTGCGCACTCCCTGGAAGCTGGCAAATGCCAGAAAATTGGCTTCTATCTAGAGCCTTCAGGAGAGCAGCCCCTGCTGACACCTTGAGTTTAATCTCAGAATGCTTGTTTCTGACTTCTGATCTCCAAAGGTAATTTGTTGAAAGTAACCAAAGGGAACTAATATATCTGGCTTATTTATCCTTCCTTCCCACCCACTCAGTCTTTCCATTAGCTGAAGCCAACAGGAAGCCAAAGAGAGAGAAGCAGGGAAACAGGCTGCAAGCAAAGGACCCCTGCAAACAGCCTCTAGTCCTTTCCCATACCGTCAACAACAGTCTGTGCTCCATAGAACACATCTGAAGCCCATTCCCTGATTGCCTCTTTCAAACCATCCTCCTAAGTGTATTACAATCCCACTGGGGCAAAGAGTGGCATCAAAGCCTTTTAGGGGCATCTACGTCACCCCTTCCAAATCTCAGGTAATGTCTTGGAAGAGGGTCAGAAAGAATGCCAGTGTCAGGGGATGGAAGAGCTCTATGGAATTGTGTCCTCTGGACACTGGACACGATGTGTGGCCATTGCACTCATGACCTCACCATGAGCTCACAGCAGTGTGGTTACCTGTACCAGATGGTCAGTGGACATTCAGCCAAGGATGGGGAGGGACTCGTGAGCTCCATCCTTTCCTGAGGTAGTGGTTGCTACGGAGTGATAGATCCCTGGTAAGTGGTAGGAAGAAAAAGGGATTCAGTGAGAGCCAGAGGGGATAAGAGAGGGAAATGAGGAAGTCCATATGTTCAAATTAGTATGTACAGCAATGAAGTGCCAAAGAAATGAAAATGGAGAAAGAGAAAAAAAAAACTTTTTCAGTTACAGAAACAACAACAAAGACACTTTCTCTCTGGATTCATTTAAAGCCTATTGTTTAATCATTAGGACAAGGAATGACATTTGGCCAAGGATCCCTTTCAGGAGATGGTCTTAGAATTTTATGGGCCTGTTTCATTCTGATTTTATTAGCATATAAATCAAAACAGATGACGTGACCTCATCTTTGTCAGTGACCTCAGCAAACACAATCTATGAAATGAAAGCTTCCATCAGACAAGCACTACCAAGTCATCAACATACAGGGCACCCTGCATGGTTCCATTCTCCGAGTCACACCCCTATGTGACTTGGCAGCCTATCGGATTCCATCAGCTCTGTGGTTGAAAAAAAAAAATGGGTCAGTGCACCATGACAAAAACACTTCCATTGAAAATACAGCAATTAAGAGAAGTTGGAGGTCCAATGGCCTCAAATGCCCAAAGGAAGCTTGTCGTTGCAGTGTGTGGGTGCCAGAAGCAGACAGGCCAACAAAGCCGCACAAACTCCACCAGCAGCCCACCAGGGACACATTCAAGAAGGCATTCTGACAGAAGGAAGTGGCTGAAAGCCACTGATGGAAGGGACATGAGGCCTTAGAAAAAAAGGCTGTTTTCTGCATTACTGGTATTTAATTGAAACATTCTGGGATCTTCAGTCCCGGGGACTAAAAAAAAAAAAAAAAAAGGACATCACAAAACAAGACTCAACAATTAAGTTTTCTTTTATGAAATTTTATTTTTGGCCTCTCTGATAAGGAACTAGGTGGGTCTCGTGCCACAAAGCTAACATTTCACTGGTCTCACACACTCACACTTGGAGGAGTTCATAATGGAACCAACTAGCAGAGTTGATGGTTATTGAAACTCCAGGATGGGTTCTAGTGCTTATGTTTCAGTCTCTCTACCTTTGTGTTTGAAATTTTCAATACAAAACAGAAAAGTGTTGTTTTCATTGACTACAGAAGGTTTTTTTCCTTCCTGCATGCTGTTCATTTTTACAAAACTTTTCTCCAGGTTTCACTATGACTCTGTGGAGACATTGTCCAGGTCTCTCTGATTCTCTCTACTTACGTAGAAAGAGGAGACCTGCTCCAGAAGGGGAAGGATGTGTTCCTGGCATGGAGCATGGCAAATGAGGGGCAATGGGCTGACAGGTGTGAAAATCAGGGCAGGAGAAATCCTCCGCTGAAAGAGGGTATGGTCTACACTCTGGGACACTGGCACCCAAGGGATTTCAGATCCCACACATGAGCCGAGTCAGGGGGTTCAACCCTAACATCAGGGTGAAGACCTAATAGCCTCTAGGTGCCACCACCTACTGTAGCTAAGATATAAAGTGTCTTTAAAAGCTGAGGAATGACAGAAGTTGAAGCATTTGCTTGCAAACCCGGCCCATCTGAGTTTGATCTGTGTGTAGCCAGGTAAAACGTGGCACGTGCACTGTGACACCAATGTGCCTAGGACGAGAATCCAGGGGTCAACAGCTGGATTAGCAGTAGTTAGCTGTGGCGAGAGATCCTGTCTTGAAGACAGATGTGCACAGACACCTTGCGGGTGCCTCTGGCCTCCACACGTGCACCACAGTACAAACATGCCCATACAGACACACAATGAATGAATGAATATATGTATATTTGCAAGCAGAGAGAAATGGATAGAAAAGAGAGACAGAAGGAATGGGCCCCCCAGGTCCTCCAGCCGCTGCAAAGGAACTCCAGATGCAAAATAACTCCAGATGCACGCGCCACTTTTTGCATCTGGCTTTATGTGGATATTGGGAAATTGAACTCAGGTCATTAGGCTTTGCAAGCAAGTGCCTCAACCACTGAGTCATCTCTCCAGCCCAGAAAATACATTTTTTAAAAGTCGAATAATGAGGCTAGGGAGACAGCTCAGTAAAGTGCTTGACTTGCAAGCCTGAAGACCTGAGTTCAATCCCCAGAACCCACCTGACAAAAACCAGGCATATTAACACATGTTTGTAATGCCAGCTCTGGGGAAGTGGAGACAAGAGGTTCTCTCTGTGAGACTCAATGGCCAGGGAGTCTAGTCTATTTAAGCAGGTTCCAGGCCAGCAAGAGACCCTGTCTTAAAATAAGGTGGACATGAGGAACCAAGGTTATAGGTTGTCCTCTGGCCTACACACACACACACACACACACACACACACACACACACACACACACACACACACAAAACTGAAGAATATTGACTGAATTATCTTCAACGCAATCATTTCAGTGATTATTTTCATGTGTGTGGAGCCCAGAGAAGACCCTCTGACCTCCTTTATCATTCTTCCACGTGTTTCCTTGAGATGGGGGTCTCACTCTGAACCTGGAGCTGACATTCTGCTCAGACTCACAGACCAGGAAGCCCTAGTAATTCTCCTGTCTCAGCTCCCTACAGGACTGGAATTACAGGTGTGTGTGGCCACACTCAGCTTTTTATGTGGGTGCTAAGAATCAAGCTCAGACCCTCTTGGGCCCTTAAGCTTGCACACCAAGCACCCTTACCCAATGAGCCATTTCCCCCATTTCAGCAACTTTAACTGACTAAAGAGAACCCTCAAAAGACAGGTTCTTTGAATGCTGCAGCCCCACATAACCTCCACCTGCTGTGAGGAACACATAAATCACTGATAAGCTCACTTTCTTAGCAGCCATTATTTTAAAAGGACCGTAAAACTGCTTTTCTATAGAGGAGCAAGACAGTCACGCTGTGAATTACCAACAGCTCATTTTCAGCCTTCATAGGACATACCAACGAGGTGGAAAACACCAAGAAAGGAATTCCTGCCAATCCCTTTTTGGAACTGCCTGAAAAAAATCACAAGGGTCATTGGCTCCTGTCTTGCCTGGCTCTGTCCAGGCACAGAAGGAGGGATGGGGCAGGGAGGAAGTAAGCCAGATTGATAGGGACTGTGCAATGCCTTATCCTCCAGAAAACCTGTCCCCTCCCCCCTTCTTTTCCTCCTTAACAGCTGGCCCAAAGGACCTAAACTTAGCAAGGACGAGGTGTAGGAAATTAGATAGTGCATTCTACAGTTGGATAGGAAATACTGGGCTCAATGTGTTTAAGGTTAAGATTAATTCCTCACTTCCTCCGAATCTATTTTAAAAACAGAGCAAAGGATGGCATATGCTTTCTTCTAACAAAATGACAGATGATCAAAGGATAAACATGATCTGCATGTCAAAGGTTCTGACTCCTGCCAAGGCCCCTTGCCTACAGAATCTAAACTGGTGTTTTATCATTGCAGTTCAAACTCGGCTGACTGTGTTTCTTCACAAAATTCAGCAGTGGCAACAGCCAGAAAAAATGGTGAATCCTGATTGGCTAAATAGAGATTACCCACAGAACAAAAGAAAAACTTCATCGGCTCTTTTCATAAATGTCTACCTCACCACAATCAGCAAAATCCACAAACCTCTCTCTTCTGAGGGAGTTTGAACTTCAAGTCAAACTCGTGCCTGCAGGGAGAAATCTACCTGCTGCTGAGCGGGACAAACCATGTTTCTGACTTGCAACGACCATCCTCATTCATGCTGGCCACTGTTTCTCCCTGTGTTCTGTAAACAGAGCTCCCATTCTGTAGACCCACTAACTAGGGCTGATTTAATTGAATTTGAGAAGGAAAGTGATGGCAGCCTGGGGAAACCAAGGACTGAGGCTCTTGGAGAGCCACATTTCCCCAGGGACAAGCCCACTGACTGAGAACTACGGCAGGACCTGTCCCATCCCAGGAGTTCATCTTCTGCACATCTGCTTGGCCCTGCTCTCTTGCGATGTCCCACCAAGCTTTGAGTCTGGGAGAGATTTCGGTTAACACATATCCCCTTTGGTATAAAGCAAATCAGCTCCGAAGAAGACAAGCCATCGATCCTAACTTTTCCAAACTATTCCAAATGAAGAGTGCTCTGGACCTCTTCAATCAAAGTTCTCTTAGGCTGAGTGGAGAGTGCTCTCTCTTTGATCAGGGTGTAATGATCAAGACCATTTACAGCCATGCCTTTATTTACCCTGCAAATACTTCTTGAGTTCCTAAAATGTGTTGGACTCTCTGCTTTGGGACCTGGGACCACTAATCTCTAGTGCTAAAGATACCAAAATTCTGCTCTCTGGGAGATTGTAACCCAGTGCAAAGATGCGATGTACGTGAAACCAAATCAGTCAACACGAACAAATTCAAACAAGATGATGTCATTGGTAACTTCCAGGTGAGTCTCTTGCACAGGATGTACAGGGAAGACTGAGGGGTACAGGAGCACGAATGATTTGAAGGAGTCAGCCATGCAGTGACCTGGGAGCATTCCTGGTGAGCAGGCTACAAGTGCAAAGGCTGGGAGGCACTAACAAGCATGGGGAGTTCAAGAAAGAGTGCAGGCCATCAGCCTGGGGGCTCAGGGAGTGTGGGAGAGGAGGGCGGTGGGCAGGCAGAGCCCAGGCAATGCCAACTCCTGTAGGGCCACTGTTGTAGACTCTGCCCCTATTCTGGTGTCTGTGTTTGATGTCCTCAGTGTGCTGGTAAAGCAGTGGCCCTTCCATTCTGGGCTGGATTCTTTCCAGCAGCTAAGTATTGGGAGAAGAGTGGAAGTAAGAAGACCCCCTCGGGAGCAATTGTAATGCATGAGAAAAGTAATAGAAAGATACTAATATTGGAGTGACCGTTAGCGTGCATCGCATAGTGACTGGACTCCAGGCATGATGCTAAGCCCCCAGCATGCAGTGTGCCTCCTTTAGATTTTTTTCTAATCCCCCGAGGAGATGTTGAGGGAGATTAAGTGACCTGGCTAAGGGCGCAAATGGTGAACCAGGCGATCTGATTTCCACATTCACCTGTCTCGGAACTTCAGTGATGAACACTATGTGAACCCTGGAAATAAATCCATTTAAGACAACCAGACATGTCTCCTGATATGTCTATCTGCATAGATTTGAGGCTGTCCTGGAATTGAAAATTATTTTCTCTGGCAATTTTGATTTATTTGTGTGTGTGCGCGTGTGTGTGTGTGTGTGTGTGTGTGTGTGTGTGTGTGTGTGTGTGTGAAAGACAGGAGTTTAGAAGCAAATATCAGCAGGGAAATGTTAAGTCATAGAGGGAAGAAGAAAGCATGCTCATCTATCTGCCTCCCAGTTTTTGGCTTGGGGGTCTGCAGAGAAAGATAATCTCTACTTGTCCTTAAGGTGAGAAAGGGGAGGGCATGGTGTGTGGCTAACGAGTGTGAGTGGGGGGAAGGTTAGAGATGGGATCTAGAGGATCCAGTGGAAGGACTGGCAGAGGGCACAGGAGTGGGAGGGTGAGTCAGGGGTTAAAATGTGCCAAGTGGGTAGGAATAAGAGGACATGAGAGGTGTGAGTGCAGTTGGCTTTCATTTGGGGTGGTGGCCAAGTAGGATGGGGTGAAAAGCAGGAAAGCTCATGGTTCCAATGAGAATGTGAGCTAAGCCGACCCTCCCTGCCCCAGTGCACTGTGGGAGCACCTGCAGGCTGTTCCCATTCCACTATCATTCACCGGACATGTGCCCACTTACTTAAGTGAGACACATAATGGACACCCTTGAGGTGGCCAGATGTTCTAACACTTCCCTGCGCACGTAATTTACAAGTTTTGAAGTAGAGTTTTGGGTTGAATCCCCCTCAAAGCATTCCAGCTCTCCCTGCTCTCTAGGCCTAGACTGATGGATAGGCTCCTCAACAGACATGAACCTGAACTTAGAAAATATTCCCAACCAAAAGTGCTAACAGGGGTCAAATGGAGCTAGACACTGGCCAGATGTCTTCTTTCTGCTCTTCTAACATATAGACCTATATTATTAACACATTAAATGTCTTTGTGTTCTGTTTCTAATATATTCAGGAGTTCACAGAATACGTGTAAAGGTAATCCTAAAAGTCTTTTTGGATATATTCTATGGGGAAAACTATCTACAATTAATTGAACATGGTATCTTTTGGGGTCTGAAAAAAATCAGGTATCTTCTCTTTTGGCCAACCTTTGAGTGGGTGAGCAAGGGTTCTGAGAGCAGAGGCCAGCAGAGGTGTGAGGGGCAAGATGGGGAGATAGATGTCATTCCCTCAAAGGTGTCCCTGATGTCCCTCTGTACCTCCCAGCCAATATAAATCAGATGACCTCTCTGAATGCTCATCCATACCATGTGGTTTCCATCTTAATGTTAGCTCTCTCCTCCCTTGCCATGACCTCCTGCAGATAGAAATCTTAGAACCTTAGAATCTCATCTTAGAATCTCAAGCACATGTATTCAATGTGGCATAGTTCTTCTATGTTTCTAGTTCTTTCTTTCTGCCTTAGAACATTGGTTGTTCTCTTCTTGCTCTTATGTGGTGAGGGAGGGCACATTCCAAAGTAAAGAGCAGGAACATTCTGCTCAGAATTTTGGGAAACAGTGCCTAGGAAAGAATCCAGACAATGGAAGAAAGCTGGTATTCTCTGAGTGTCCAGCATGTGCAGAGAGAGTGCAGGCAGTCTTGATTGCTGCACTCACTTAGACCTTCCAACATGCATTCCTGAAGCCCATGCTCTCATTAGCACACACACACACACACACACACACACACACACACACACACACACACACACAGCCAAGGACTTCAAGTCAGAACCTTCACTGAGCTGGATGGAGCACATGATGTGAGCAAACTAGTTACATGCTATGCAGATGCCAAAATGTGTTTTAAAATAGGCTGGCACCCATTCTGGCATTGTTTAATCTCAAGAAAGCAAATCCAGCCTCAGAAGTCAAGAGCTCATTGTATCTGGATCATCCATCCCTGGTGAATAGGTCAAAGAATGGAGCTGATTATACACTTCCTGGGCAATTATTTAAATTGAAACCTCCTCTAGGTGGGTGAAATGTCCGTGGAGTTGTACTTTGGTGCAAGCTGTCACAGGAATCTGTTAGAGATTTGTCCTGTGCTCAGCAAGAGTGAACACAGCCATCTCTAGAGAGTGCCCTGCACTCCACAGGACACAGGTCCTCCACAGACAATAGCCTGCTCTGAAGCTCTTCTCATTGGCCTTGACCTCACAGCTTACTCCCACCTGGTGGACTCTCTACTTACTCCTGATCTCCTGCCCTCACCTGACCATGCCATTCTCTCGATATTGCTCTGTCCTTGGCTCTTTTGTCATACAACCCACACACTCAACCCCTCCTTTGCCAATGGCTCTCCAAGGGCTCTGAAGAGTAAGATTACTGAAGTAAAAGCATAATGAGAGGTGTACCCCTCCATACACATGTGAGCCAAATACCTCCCATACCTCCCCTTTTAATTTCACCTGGTGTCAAGCTTAGAGCACGTGGTAGTTTAAACGTATGTCCCCCATAGACTCAGGTATTTTATTAAAGCTTATAACTTGGGTCTCCAGTGGCCTGGCTGGAAGAAGTGTCACTAGGGAGTGGATCCTGGGGCCCAGCCCAAAGGTATGTTTAGGGACATGCCTGTATCCTATCCCAAAGGTGTGCAGAGGTCTGAGCTCTGGCAGTTCTGCTTACTGCTGGTTCATGCTTACTGCTTTTGGTATGTGCTGGCTGATGGTGGTTTTTCTCTCTCCTTGGAGGTATGGAAACAACATCTTCCACCATTGGTGGAACTTTGCCCTGAATCTGTAAGCTGGAAATAAACCCCTTCCTCCCAAAATAGTGTATGTATCTGCTTTGGATGTTCATCCCAGCAATGCAAAGCTGTCTACACCAGAGCAGACTGGATGAGGCAGACACGGCTACCTTCCTCTTCCAGTCTGTTATTCATGCCTCCTTTGCTGATAGAACATCCATGTATCTACAGGCTCAGTGATGTAAGAACTTGGTACTGTCAAAATGAGGAAGGTTGGTGAAAGCATCGAGTAAATATTCGTCTCTAATGAAAAGAGGTGTGCTTTAGCTTGGATTTAACTGTCTCCCAAAGGTGACAAAACCTTAGTCCCTAATATTTTGTGGGCAGTAAGATCTTTAAGTAGAGCCTCATGGGAGCTTTTTGGGTCATTGAGGATGTTTCCTATAAGGACCTAGCAAGTACCAAATCGTTTCCTTTTCCTGTATCTTGCCTCTTATATCTAAGATGAGTCATTTGCTTTATCACATGCTCCCCACCATTGAAATCCAGCACCCAACCAAAGGGCTAACAGCAGTGGGTGCCTCTGCTCATGTGAGTCTAAGTAAACCTATGATCATTGCAAACTCAATATTTTAGGTATTTGTTAGAGTAACTGGAAGCCTACTGTAGTGGTTATGTTCTTATTACTGGGACAAAACACCCCACCAGAAGCAGCTTATGGAAGGAAAGAGTTTTCTGGGGTTTTGTTTGTTTGTTTGTTTGCTTGCTTACTTGCTTGTTTTCCAAGAGGAAGTTTTATCATATCAGGGAAAGACAGTCATGCCTGACCCTGAGTGACACATCAACTCCAATAAGGCTCCCCTCCCAAAGGCTCCACCAGCTGGGGATTAAGTATGAGGCTTAATCACAAACACATGAGGCTGTGGGAGGCATTTTACTTTCAAACTACCACACTGACTAGCATAAGGTGTGTGGAGGAAAAACTAGCCTTTCATGCTTTGGACATGGTCATGGAAAGACATCTTGTAGTTGCTGAGACCTTTTAGTGCCCATGAAGAAAAAGCAAAAGAAATATGAAAGAAACTGACCCAGATGCAATAACTCATTCTGATCTTGTGTAAGGTGAAAAAGATTTATTAGTGAAGTCACTTTTAATGTTAGATGTTCCTTTATGTGCAGACAAGCACAAAGAACTGCCAGGAATCTTTAGTCTGTCATTTGTTCCTAGCTATGGGCTCTATAGAGGACAAGACATAGTCCACAAGATACCAGTGGCATTCTAGACTTTTGGCTGATAGAAAAAGTGGTTTGAGGAAGAAAGGCATCCTTTCACCAGCACCTCTATGGCCCTGTGGAAAGGACCAAAGGTCCCAACATCTGTATGAAGAAAGTGTAAATATGACCAGCTCCACCTGGCAAATCCAGCAGCTTAGAACCCAGCACAGGACTGGGGACAGCTCAGTCACTAAAGCAGGCATGGCAGCCTGTGCCTGTAATCCCAGCCCTGGGGCATATAGAGGGTGCACTCCTCTTGCCCACCGGCTAGCCAGTCCAGCCTAATTGGTGAGCTTCGGGCCGATGAGAGACCCTATCTCAAGAATGGTAGATGGTGTTCCTGAGGAACAGTACCCAAAGATGTCCTCTGGTCACTATACCCAAGCATTATAAGTGCATATGTCCTCTCCTACTCCCCACATGTACACACAGCCACATATATGAACATGCATACATACACACATGCACACAGACTCAAAAAAAAGCACAATCCACACAGTCTGATGGTCTACATCAGATTCCCTTTTTAAAAAATATTTTTTTATTTATTTGCAGAGAGAGAGAGAGAGAAAGGGAAAAAGAAAGGGTACCCCAGGGCCTCTAGCCACTGCAAATGAACCCCAGATGCATGTGCCACTTTATGCATCTGGCTTTACATGGGTACTGGGGAATCGAACCCAGGTCATTGGGTTTTGTAGGCAAGCACCTTAACCATTAAGCCATGTCTCCAGCCCACTTTTTAAAAAAATAAACAGTTTAACATAACAGTTGAAAAGGAGTTCCATCCTCCCACCATTAAATGAATGCGAACATTTTTCTCAGGGCTCAGAATTCCAGACAGAAACTACGGAATCCTAGAATTTCAGAGCTAGAAAAGGCTAAAGATCACCTATACAAAACATCTTATTTCATAGATAAGAAAAGACATTGTCTGACTCACTTTCTGCAGACAAATTCTTAACACTAACAGAATCTTCGCTCTTTGTCATAAAAGAGAATGTCTCCAATAACTTTTAGATCATCCACTTTGAAAATGACAGTTTATTTCTACCAGGCTCTTGGCATGTTGAATTCTCTTTATAAATATTTATAGAATGATGTGGAAAAATAAACTCATGCCAAAAGAAAATGTCTGGCTTCCCTATGCTCTCAAGATGCTGTCCTTGAAAGAGAGCCTGGATGGCTCTTCCAGGCTACTAGGCTTCAGAATTAGCCCAGGCTGACCTGGAACTCACTCTGGAGCCAAAGTTGGCCTCAAAGTCATGATGACCCTCCTATTCTAACCTCCCAAGTGCTAGGATTATAGGCATGATAATGGTTCCTTTTAGCTGAGAGGAATCAAAGTAAAATGAGCACTCTTAAAAACAAAACAGAGTGAGTGCACACCTTTAATCCAGAGGTAGGAGGATCACCATGAGTTTGAGGCCACCCTGAGACTATATAGTGAATTCCAGGTCAACCTGGGCTAGAATGAAACTCTATCTTGAAAAAAAAGGTGGGGGGAGGTTAGACTAAGCAAAGCCAGAAATTATGCTTAAAAAGCATACTAAAACAATAAAATCTATATCCTTACTGAGTATGTTAAATAACAATGCTGACATAATTTTCATGTCATCAGTGGTTAGAAGCTTGATAATCTTCAGAGGAGATCAGAAATAGAATTCCATAACATATTTTGCATAAGCATAGAGAATAATTTATATTTAGAAAGATAAGTATCTTATTCAAATAATGACTACTGTTTTTTTTTAATCTAAGCCTGGGGTTAAAAAAAATTCTGAGAATGATGATCCTTACTAGAAGTAGGGGAGAAAAACAAAACAAAAATAGAAAAAAGAAAAATGTTCACTCTGTCTCCTCCCAAATACCTTCCTTAATTTACAGGTATGCTAGTTTCATTGAGTTTACCAAAATCTCTCCTAACACCAACAATCAAACATATTTACAGCTGAAAGTCTCCAACTCTTTGAGATTTTGGCTGAATTTAAAGTTTGGAAGATACTTTGTTGCTTTTTAAAATGGGACAGTAGGATAAAAATTCTCAATTTTTATTACTTTGAAAATTATTTCTCCATTTCTTAGGTTAGCATTGGGCAGTTCTAATAATATCAAAATTCCTTGGGGCTGGAGAGATGGCTCAGCAGTTAAGGTACTTGCCTCCAATGCCTAAGGACCAGGGTTCAATTCCCCAGTACCCACATAAGCCAGATGCACAGGGTGGCACATGTGGCTGGAAGCCCTGGTGCGTGCCCATACTCACTCTCTCTCTCTTTCTCTCTTTCTCTCTCTCTCTTCTCTCCTCTCTCTGTATGTATCTCTCTGCTTGCAAATAAATAAAATATTTTATTAAAAAATTCCTTGGAGATAGTAGATATTCTCTTAGCACAGTAATTGCATGAATGGATGTTACAGAATATGCCATATTTCTTTTTTGAGAAAGAAATAAAGCCACCCCAAACTGGTAGAAATCTGACACAATAGAAAATATCACGGGCAGAGCAATGATTCCCTTGGTTGCCTAGCCCACAAGCGTTGCTGTTCTGTATTGGAATGAGATCAGACCCTAAATAAAATGAAAATTAAGTGACTTTTTCTCCAGGAAACTAGTCAAGAAACTAAGAGGAATGTGGAGGACATGGCTATTAAAAATGTAGTCCAAGTTGATCATGTGTTGAAAACAGAAAAGAAATTGTTTACAGATGTTTTATGGATAAAAGGACAGAGTCTGCAGTCACCTGAAGTGCATCGGATTATTTAAAAATGAAATCCTATGATATAATTTTCCAACTTCATCCATCACTGGAAGAATGTTAAGAAACAGAAACTGTACATAAATTCTTACTTTATGGCATTTACTAAAAACCAACTAATTGCAATTCACATGAAAATAAGTTGTCCAAAAATTGTGCATAGATTGTTCAATCTAGGCTGTAGAGATGTGAGTATTCACTGAGCAAAGTCTTCCTACCTTTCTATATATTGAGAGATTTTATGATAAAAAAATCCAAAATTTATTAAACAGGAGATGCTTGAATACAAAATGTGCAAAGACTAAATTAGAATTCAAATATCCCATTAGCTACTTCTTGTACAACTCATAACTTCCTATCCCATGGTCTGGTCCAGCAATCCCACCAAAGAGGGCCCCCAGCGGTTTGGGGACAGGGAGGAGGGAAATGGGGGTATCACCATAAGACTTACTCATGCAATGTATCTAATTATTAACAATAAATAAGTTTTAAAAAATATCCCATTAGCAGGCACCAGAAAGGACTATGTGTCATTCAGATTCTTCCTAAAGTTTGGTTGAAAATAAGAATAAAGTCTGATTTCTACCTTGAGATTAGAAGAGTTTAAATATTTTAAATCCCATGATGAGAACCATTGCTCACAGTGCTCACAAGGGGACTTAGGCGAGGCAGGCTGAACAGTTGGTTAAGAGAGGAGCGATAACAGGAGAGGTGTTTTGATGTGGGGCCAGAAGCTAAGCACCCACACAGCCTCTAGGAAGCAGCTCCTTAAAGAAACAGCTCTGCTGAGCCATGTCAGTCTATGAGTCTAACCCAGTAAAATACAAACTTGCTGCTATTTTTAGCCACCAAATTTGTGATCACGTATTACAACGAAACTAAGAAGTATATAGCATGTGAGTGAGTGTACTATGGCAGTCGTGAAGGAAAAATGACTGATATTTATTAAATAGATCGGCTTTTATGGGGTTGATATGTGAAAGGCATTGAAGGTCCGATCAATTGGGAACCACCTTTGCCTGCATGTGGAAACGTGTGGCAGTAACGTAAAGCTGCTTATTGTTTTCCCACCACAAAGAGCAGAAGCCAGACTGGTGCAGTGACTTGGTGACACCATCAAGTCTGCCAGGTAACTTCTAACTTCACCTTCAGCATGTGGTCTTCAGACTTGGGTTTGCTTCATAGTCACAATGTGGCTGCTCCATCTCCAGTCTAATATCCTTCTCCAAGATAGAAAGAAGGCACCAAAGAGAAAAAGACCAGAACGCAAACATTTTCTAGAAATCACAAGTAGATAAGCCAGAACTCCGTCCTAGAGGTATCTCTAGCCTCAACAAAAGTAGCACCATGTTAACTGATGCCCCCACATAAAACTGGAGTCCTGCCAAGAATGAAGAATGGGGGAATGTATATTTTGTAGGCAACTAGTAGAATCTGAAACAAAAGAGTTTTACATAGTTGCAGAAGACAAGATGAATCCTCAATGAGAGGCGTCAGTGAAGGTGATTCTCCTTCCTAATCTGCCTGATGTATCTTCACTCCTGTGGACCTGCTCAGCAAGAAGGTGCCTCTACTCCAGGCTCCCATCACACCCCACCATGCCAGCACTCCCTGCTCCAAGGAAAATCCCAGAGTCCTCCTCTTCCCTCCTCTGCAAGGTGATCCTTTTGTCCTCAAAGACAGGAAACACTGATATGGGTAAGTAAAGAAAAAAGACATTTATTAGACAATTTAAGCAGCATGCAGGCCATTTTGGGAGCATGGACTTTCTTTGTGTCTCTTTTTCTTTATTGTCTCTCCTGATTCTATCATTAAGTAATTATTTTTTTCCAGCTGGACAAATTGTTCAGTGGTGTGAAGGCCATGACTCTGAAGAGTACCACTTTCCTGCCTGGTATCATGGATTGAGATCAAGGAAGAGGCCTGTTCCATCATAGGAGTTACAATGATTAGATCCCAAGGCAAACGCCACCACCTCACCCTCGGACTCATACACCATCATTAATGGGAGATGTGGGATAAGAAAGACCAAGAGAAAGTTATGGAGAAATCAGGAACTATAAAGCATTGAGGAAAGACAGAAAGAAAGGCATGATTAAAACAATGTTTTAAGATAAATATCATGGATTTTTAGAGTATATTGACAGAAATATAAATAGAAAGCTAAAGTAACAAAGTCACTATAGTTCAGAGAAGAAAGGGAACTAGAAAAAGCCACTGCAGAACTAAGTTAAATCAAAAAGTTGATCTCTGAGCTGGGGAGATGGTTAAGACGCTTGCCTGCAAAGCCTAAGGACCCAAGTTTGATTCCCCAGAACCCATGCAAAGCCTGATGCACAATGTGGAACATTTGTCTGAAGTTCATTTGCAGCAGCTAGAGGCCCTGGCTTGCCCATATTCATTCCCCCCTCCTTGCAAACATTAAATAATTAATTAAAAAGTAGTACTCTGAACAAGTTTCATAGTTTATGTAACTATTATCACACAGACACGCACAGGCTGACAGCCAATTCTGTTTCTCATGCTTCAGAGGCCCACAGCTAGTCTACAGTTCCAGCCTCCCTCTCAGTTAGAAGCAACCGTGTGACCGAATTTTGGCCAATGAAATGAGAACAATACTTTGTCCCAGCTCTAGATAGGACACATAAACCTTCCTGATCTCTGTCCTTTCTTTGTCTTCCCTTTGGTAAGACTGGACGGAAAAGATGCTAAGGAGGCAGCAGAGGGCAAAGTCATGAAGCATAGAGGCTGTGTCTTGAAGGTCCACGGAAAGCTGCCAGGTGAGCAGAAATGCCTTCCCTGTGTGTGCATTTGGAAGCCAGAGGAGAACACTCTGTGTCCTCCTGGACTACTCTTCCTCCTTATTTCTTTGAGGCAGAGTCTCTCACTAAACCTGGAGCTGCCATTTATCTAGTTAGACTGGCTGACCTGGGAGACCAGCGATGCACCTGTCTGTTTCCTTCAGCACAGGGTTATAGGCACGTGAAGCCGTGCCTGATCTTTACATGGGTTCTCAGGGCCAAACTAGGTCCTCATGCTTGTGCAGCAAGTGCTCTTACCTGCTAAGCTATCTCGCCAGCTCAATTCATGATATTTCAACATCTACCCCTACACACACACACACAAGGGATGCACTTCAAAGCATGGGGACTGGAACACAAACCAGATAACTGTGATAGAGAGCAGTGAGTGCAATCTGAGACTTCGAGAGATGGAACTTCTACCCGGTATTGAAAGGGCATCCCCAATAAATAAGAAATATGTGGGAAAGGAGACCGAGAATGTGGCAAAACTCCATTGGAAATTGAAGCCTACTAACCTGGGAATCCATGACTGATAAATAGAACAAAGAAGGAAATGTTTCATGGGACGAAAAGGAGAAAGAATACAAAGGAAATGGTGTGGCTGTGCCCTGTAGGGTACCAAGCTAGGTGAAAGTTGCTGTTTTTCTAACAAATATTAAAATTTTCTGGTAGGCCGGAGAGATGGCTCAATGGCTAAGAGCACCTCCTGTGCAAGCATGAAGGCGTGAGGAGACCTGAGAGAGCACTCTAGTTCAGTTACCACTCAAGACCCACATCCACAGCTGGGCATGACCACGCCTGTCTGTGGCCCAAGTCCCATGGAGAGCAGAGACCAGAGAATGGCAGGGTCTCATGAAGAAACAGCAAACTCCAGGACCAGAAGAGAATCTGGCTCAAGAATAAGCATGAGAGAGCAATGGAATAGGATACCTGCCACCCCTTCAGCCAGCACAGGTGAGCACACCCCACTGCAGGGAGTGAGTACATGGGGCACACACACACACACACACACACACACACACACACACACACACACGTGCGCACGCCAAAAAAAAAATCAGGGTTCATTTGTACTAATGATATCAACAGCCTCTAAATGTTTCCTTCTGCTGAGAACCAAGAGCCAGGCCCATTCTTCACTGGCCCTGCTGGAAATTCCATCTGTCAGGGGTACAGGAAGCCATGAAGGGAACTTAGGAGACGACTTGATTCTGAGAAACAAAGAGAATGTCATTGGTGATGGGATGTGACAGGAAGTGCCATTCCACTTGGAGTCTGTAATTGCAGAAGAAAGGAGAGCTATAAACTGTTGTTGACATGTAGCACGGGGGCACAAGCTTTAAAAGGCAGGGTATTTAATTATTTTAGAGAAAAGTTAGCTAGGACCAGAGATTCTGACAAGAAATTTGGCATAAGAGGGTTCGTATGCTGTTTTAAGTACATTCATTCATTCATTCATTCATTTATTTATTTATTTATTTACAAAAGAGGGAGAAGGGGAGAGAGAGAAGAGAGAGCGAGAGAGAGAACATACCAGGGCCTCTTGACCCTATAAATGAACTTTAGACACATGCACCATTTTGTGCATCTGGCTTTACATGGGTACTGAGGAATCACACCAGGCAGGTCAGCTTTGCAAGGGACTTAAACTGCTGAGCCATCTCCCCAGCCCTCATCCATTTTTGAAAGTAATCAGGAATGTTCCTGTTTTTTGCAGGGAAAAGGATAAGTGAGGAAGCAGTTAAAGAAATCAGTGACATTTCACAGAGAGCTCTTTGATTACTTCAAATTTAAAAGTATACATTAGAAAGAATTAAAAAAAAAAAGAAAGGAAAGGATAGACATAAAACCAGAAGTCAATACCTACAAGTACAGGCTTTGTGATGGTAGAAATGGTGTTTATTTTTCCTTAATTCTGTAAAACTGGGTCAGAAAGTCTAAAATTTTCCATGGCTATTCTACAAACTATGAGAGCAATTAACATGCTTATGTAATATGTTGATTACTGCTCAATATGTAGATGAGATATGAATGTGGTGTAACCTTACTAGGTGACAGACAGACAAGCTACCTCAAGTTTTGCTTCTACATTTTCCATCATAAGGAATCACCTTCAAGTATTTAAATTGGGATGAACAAGTTAAATATGACAACAAGAAATGTTAACATAAATAAGAAGATAGTAGGAAATTACCAGACTTTTAAATATATATATTTAATAAGGCTGGAGAGATAGCTCAACAGTTAAGACACCTGCTTGGAAAGCCTAAGGACCTGGGTTCAATGCCCCAATGTCCATGTATAATGCCAGATGCAGAAAGCTGCACGTGCATCTGGAGTTAGTTAAGTTTGTAGTAGGTAGAGACCCTATGGGTATACCCATATTCTTTCTCTCCCTCTTTCTTTTCTCTCTCTCTCTTCCTCTCTCTCTCTCTCTCCTCTTTTGCAAACATAGTCCAAGAGAGTAGATTAGCACTTATCTGGCTTTGTCCCCACTAGATCCCACTTAAATAGAATAAATATATACAGTTATAACCCAAGTAGATATCTTAACCCTACATCAACATCTCAATGCGGTGGCTTTCTCCTGATGAGATAGGTATTCCTCCTGTCCAAGGAGGGTGTGCATTTCTTTTCTGTAACTTTTGTGTCTATGTTCACCACCTATAGTAGTTAACCTCTCAATTTTCTCCTCCTCCCTCCACCCTCTATGTGTGTGTGTATTCTCTCTCCCTCCCTCTCCCCCACCCCCACCTTATATATGTCAACTTTCCCAGATACGTACTTTCTTGGTTTCTTATCTTTCCTCCTTTCTCTACCCCCTTCTAATAATAATAATAATACAAAAACAAAATCACCAGAAATCTGTAACATCAGATGCAGAGCCATTCTTCCTTGAGAACCAAGCTAAGTTCAAACTGAAGGGGCAGGAAGAGAGCTCTGCTTTGGGTCAGTGGAGAGAAGTCCTTTTCTGATCTTTACTATTCTGCTGAGAGAAAAAAAAAAAGTGCTTTCCAGATTGATCATAGGTGTGTGTGGCTGGGCTGACTGAATTCAACAAGGAAGAAACATGAGTAACAGCAGATGTAGTTGCCGGAGAAATGGCTCAGTGGTTAAACGTACTTGCTTTTGGAAGCCTGATGGCTCAGGTTCAACTCCTGAGAACCCATTTAAAGCCAGATGCACAAAGTACATGCAGTTCATTTGTAGCATCAAGAGGCTCTGGAGTGCCCTTTCTCTCTCTCTCTTCTCCCTTTCTCTCTCTCTCTCTCTCTCTCTCTCTGCTTGCAAATAATAAAGAAAAATATTTTTTAAAAATACATCTGTCTTCTGTACAGAGCAACTGGACAAGATAAATAAAAAAATCTGAATCACACTAGCAGTGCATCTTTAAGTCTTTTTAATAATAGCATTCCACACTACTGCTCCCTTGAGACCCAGTATCACTTTTAGTGTTCAAACCTGTCTTTTCAACTATAATAATGCTTAAGCCACAGGCCAGAGTGAATATTTTGTTAGTTGCTTAATATGTTTCTTTCAATTTTCCAAGTCCTGGGGAAATAATTACAAGATGGATTTGTGTACCCACTTTCCTTAGCGAATAAGGCCTATGTTGTGCAGTGACTTCAAATATCAGGACCTTCCAAGAACAAAGTATAACTTCCCATTCATGTTGATAGTCATCATGGCTGGGTATGGACTAGCCTACAGTGCTCACTCCAGAGCTCAGGCTAATGCTCTTATGGAAAAGAAACGCGACATAATAGACCCCGCCTGCAGGCTCTTGCCCAGGAGTGGCTGTGTGTCATCTGTCAAAGCAACACACGGCCACTGCTGAGTCCAACATGGAATAATGGAATCCCATCACGCTGCAGGTACTACAAGGAGAGACCAATGGAGAATCAGGAAGCTGATAAAAATCTGCTACCTTGTCTTATCTGCATGGCCTTCTCCCCTGACTAGTGGAGCACAGCGACTTTTAGGGAATCAATGTCAGCTCTGAAGTAGTTACAGTGCTTACAAAAAATCTGAAAATCTCTTTGTAGAAGATTTACAATGTGCACTTCTAGCAATACCAAAGGATTCTTTTCAATTTTGTGAAGAAAAAAAAAACTTGAGAAGCAGTGGCTTTAGTTCTATAAAGGTTTGAAAGAATTCAGCAGTGAAACCATCTGGGCCTTTTTTTGGTTAGGAAACATTTTTTTTAATTATTTATGTATGAGAGAGAGAGAGAGAGAGAGAGAGAGAGAGAGAGAGAGAGAGAGAGAGAGCAAGCCAGGGCCTCCTGACACTGCAAACAAACTTCAAACTCATGGACCACTTTATGCAATGGCTTTCTGTGGGGAATTGAATCCAGGCCGTTAGACTTTGCAAGAAAGTGCTTTTAACCTCAAAGCCATTTCTCCATCCCAGTTAGGAGACTTTTTTAATTACCACTTCAGTCTCATTAGATGTTATAGCTGCATATATATTTATGATTGTAATATCCTCTTGTTGAATTGTTTTCTTGATGAGTACAAAGTGACCTTCTTGATCTCTTTTGTTTGCTTTGGTTTAAAATCTATTTTGTCAGATATTAGTATAACCACACCTGCTTGTTCCTTTTGCTTGGAATATCTTTTTTCCATTCTTTCACCCTAAGGTGGTGTCTCTCTCTAATGGTAAGGAGAGATTCTGGAAGACAGCAAATGGATAGATTCTGTTTTGTGATATAGCCTGTGTCTTTGTGTTGGAGCATTGAGTCCGCTGATAATCAGAGTAGTTACTGAGAGGTATGAGTTAATCACTGTCAAGTTATAATTGAAAGGCATGAGTTAATTACTGTCAAGTTGAAGATTTTGTGGAGTTTGGTGTTTTCTTGACTCATTTGCTTTAACAACTGTTCTAGTATTGATTTTCTTCCTTCTGTAGCCTCTTAAGTATGTTTATTTTTCCCTTCAAGCTAAGGGAAAAATATAACCTCTTTAGTGCAAAGTATTCCATCCAGTATTCTCCTTTGGGCTAGCTCAATGCTCATATATTAATAAAGCTGGTTTTTATTATGGGAAGTTTTTCTTTCACCTTCTATTGTGAGGGATAATTTTGCTGGGTTGGCAGCCATAGTCTTTCAAAATTTGAAATATTTTCAAATCCAAGCCCTTATGGCTTTTAAAGTTTCCATTGAAAAATTGGATATAATTCTGATGGGTTGACCTTTGTAAGTGATGGACTGTGTTCCTCTTGCAGCTTTTAGTACTATCTCTTTGTTTTCTGTGTTTAGTATTTTAATGATAATGTGACATGGGAAACTTCTTCTCTGGTCCTGTTTGCTTGTTGTTCTGTGTGCCTTCTGTACCTGGGTAGGACTATCTATAGTAAGATTTGAAATTTTTTTCAATTTTATTAAAGATATTCTCTATGCCATTGACCCCTTCTTGTATGCCCACAATTTAAATATTTGGTCTTTTTAAGGTGCCTCACATTTCCCACATGTTCTGTTCGTATGTTCTTTTTGAATTTGTCATTGAATTTTGCTTCCCATTATACTTTCTCTGTCTTTTCCTCAAGCCCTGATAGTCTGTCCTCCACATGATTTATTCTGTTGATAAGGCTTTCTTGGGAGTCTTTTAGTTGAGTTATTCATTCTTTATTTCCATTTGGTTTTTCTTCAGCATCTCTATCTCTTTACTGAGTTTCATTTTCATTTCTTGGTTTGACTTTTCCATTGCATTTATCTGATTGTTTGCGCTCTCTTGGAGTTCATTCAGGCATTTGACCATGCCCTCTTTGAATTCATTCAGCTGTCTATTGCGTTCTTTTTGTTGATTCCTTCCATTTCATTAAGCCATTTGTTCATGACCTCACTAAGTTTGTTAAATATTCTTATCACAATTGCATTTTTTAATTCTTTGTCTGGAGTTTCCTCTAAGTAGTTTGCATTGGAGGCTTTCATCGTTGGAACTAGGCATTCTTGGTAGGGATATATTGCTTTGGTTTCCTGTGTTACTTGCTTTGTATTGGGGTTTGTCCATCTGAAGATAATCCCTTTGTCTTGCTGAGAATGAAGGAACAGTGGTTCTACTGGGGCCTTTGTTGAGTGGCCTGGTCAGCCTTGGTCTGGTCAGGCATGGCTGGAAGTTTATCTGTGTGGAGGGGGAAGGAGGCTGGCACATTGAAAGCTAAGCAGTCTACTAATCTGTGGGCCATCTCTACACAGGTCTGAGATGAAAGTACTAGGAGGGGTGAGCAGCCTGGGGGGGGGCCTAGTCTAGTAGTCCTGACTCAGGGTAAGTGCAGGAAGTAGGCAGGCAGGAAAGGAGGAGAGTGCTCCTTAGTCATGGTTTGGGTTAGCAGGTCCAGGAGTGGACAGCACAAAATGGGGCTAATCCCTAATCTGGACATGCACTGGCCTGGCATCTACCCTCATTCCTGAATGGGTATGGCAGGAATGCTTACACAGAAGCTGAGCCATCTACCCAGTAGAATGTGACCAGCTCAAGAAGGACATATCTAGTCATTCTTACTCAGGGAGAGCACAGGCAGGCCAATAATAACAATGATTTCTAATGGATGTATATTATGAGTTAATCTATTTTGAGGAACAGCTTTAGCTGTTAATGTATCTGATGAAAGTTAATTTTCTATCTAATAAAAAAATTGAAACAGTGTCACTATGTAGATCAGACTAGTTTTGATGGACCGTCACAGTTCTATCTACCAAGTGCTAGAATGACAGACATACCCCACCACACTTGGCTCAAAAGCTAAAGGGTAGGATTAAAAGCTATACAAGGTTTTAGCTATCAAAGTCATGCTGGCAAGTTCCAGCTTCCACAGACAAAACCAACCTCAAATTGGCAGCCTATGCATCCTAAATTACAGGACCATAAGGTAAGCCAATACTTATTCTAATTAGGGTGATAACCAGCTAGAGACAATAGAAAATGAGCTCAAAGAGGTACCCTGCCAGCACAATTTTTAAATAGCAAGAGGTTCATTAAAATGATAAGAAAGGAGCACTAAGACGCTGATGCCTCAGTCCAGCTGGTCTAAGAGGTGGAAGATGCAAGCCTACAATGGATGGATGTGTCATTCCGGATACTGTGTCGTAAGCTACAGATGTCTGCAGATGTGAGAGTGAACAACTGTGATCAGAAAAGAAATTAGGAACAAATGGCTATCATTAAGACATGCATGGTAGGGAAGGAGCTGTGCAGCTGATGGTCTGTCACCTGCCAGAAAAACAAACTTCAGCTTGTATTCAGAGGTCTAAAAATAGATGTATATTGATCAGTGACTAGTGATCTCATGCCTGGAGATGCGTTAAAATCACTAACCTATACAATCTATATACTTATTCATAATAAAGATGTTTTAAAAAAAAAAAAAAAACACTAATCTGCTCACACCCTGCCAGGGATTCTGACATACAAGGCTACAAGGCTGAGACCAAGGTCTATGTCCCAGAGTCACTAATGTAGCTGAGTTCTCACAAGTGTTAATGAAGGAGACACGAGAAAGCTCAGTTTTTAAAGGCAGTTTAGTTAGGGACAAGAGCCCAAAGAGAGAAGCAGAAGATGTCACCCTGCCTGGACAGGAATGGAACTTGTGTCTGATCCAGTTTCATCAACAATGGCTGCAGCGCCCCCTGCTGCCTCCACAAACTAGCACACTGCCTAGGTGGGCTAGCCTTTGGGCCAGACCCAGGAATCTGTGAACCAATCAACTCTTCCCCTTATGTAACAGAGTCTGATGACAAAATCCATTTGTGATTGACTTTAAAGGCTTGGCCATGATGCTCTCTGCCCTATGATCTCATGGTCTGGACACACTTAAGTCCGCCTCTCTTCATTTGGTCTTTGCTGAGGAGGGAGGGCTCTCCCTTGTCCTGGGCATTTCACTGTGTGCCTGTGACCTGTGTCATGCCTTGGGGTAACGTCTCATTTTGATTACATGTATGATTCATCTTTGATCTCTGAGTCTACCATATGTGTAGCTTGTCTAAACTCTGGATCTACCATGTGGCTATTTCCTCTAAACTTGGGGCCAGATACTAAACTTGGGCTCTAATTTGTGGGTCTAATAACACTTAACTCTCTTTCCTACTCATTTCTCATCGGAATTTCATTGGTCTCTGCTTTGGTACCTCCCCTCTGCTATTCCTCCTTATGCCATCACCACTTAATCTCGGAACTTCTTCCATGTGGAGACTCAGGGCAGATGCTTTCATGTGTTGCCTCCTAAAAGAACGTGTTTCCTCTAAAGCTTTTTGCATGGGCTTCTACATCCTGTCTTCCATATGTGTGTGAAACTGTTTCAGCCTTTTCCTAGATTTTCCCAAAATAAACCTCATGAATTTTTATTGCTCCCTAAATAAACTCAACAATTCTTAATTTATTCTTCTTGAGTCCATTTGTATCAATTCTTTGTCTCTTAATAAAAAGGATAAGGACCCAAAAACTGGGCTTCACCAGTCTGTATAAGCCCTCTCCAAGCCAAAAATTCTGTATCATTAGTGAATTGCAGGTTGCAGGTAATTATTGCTGGTGTAGCATCCATTTGCATACCTTCTTCTATGTAGTAATTACTCCCTGACATGCTATGAATGCAATGAATAGACAACCTCTCTCTACAAGTTCTAGAACACAGCCTGGTATGGCTCAACCAGCCAGAGAGGCTCCATCAGGTAGAATTTTTCCCTGTGATCCACATCACAGGCCAATATTGCAGAAGCCAGGAGGCTGTGAGGAAGGGCAGGTAAGTAATTCCTAGTTTCCAATTTCCCTGTTTCATCCCATTACCAAATAGCTTTTGCTATAGGCTCAGTGTGCACATTCATGAACGAACCCAAACACACAATCCCAGTCACTCCAATTACATTCACCTGTGAACAGACATACAGGTCTCTCAAGCCATGCATAACTGTTCCTAAAATGTAGAAGCCTAGAATGATTGTTAAGAGTTTTATAAACACTTTAAAATATTTAATCCAGATAAATACCTTATCATCTACATTATATATTTAAAATCAGTTGTCTGATTGAAAATACTTTCTAAAGGAACAAAACAATCTACATAGATATGAATCATCAGGTTACGATGACAGTGGCATGGGACCTGCCTACTCACTCCAGATGGCAACAGCAGTGTTCCTCCATGCCCCGCCGCCATGCCCCAGATGGACTTGCTTCCCGTCTCTCAGGAACCACTCTTTGTTGCTTGATTGTTTTAATGCTTTGAAATCTGTTTTAAGTTGTCTCAGACAAAAGCTAAACACAGTCCCCATTAATTACTTTATTTTGACATGAAGTGGAAGATTCGGATGCAATTTTAACTAACATTAATTAGAATCTGATGAGAAAATCAAATAATATTCTCACTAGATTCACAGGAGAAGATGTCTCTTCCCCTTCATGTTCTGTCAGATTTCCAAGTTCTAAGAGAACTTGGAAGAATCATAACACTTTATTGATCCCAAAGTCATCTTAGAGGTTTTCTTTTTTAAGAAACCCATTATATCTAATGTAATCTCATATGTAAGATGCATATTTCAGAAATATAAACATGTTTTAAAAATATGTATCTTAAAATGAAGGGAATGTGATTTCCTTTAAATTTTGAATCATTGCTACCTATGACAGAATTTCCTTCATTTCACGTATACCTCTGGAAGGCCACAGGGCTAGTGACACAGAAAATTGATCTGGTACAACTGTGGGATTCCAAGCATCTGAAAAGGTCATTAGGTTGGTGTGTGTTAAAATGCAAAGTTCTGCAGACCATCCCGAGATCCTAGTCAACTTGCAGAACATCCATTGATGGGAAAAATTGCTTCTGGACATAGACACAGCTACCCTCTCTTCCCTCCCTTTGGAACACCCTAGGTTGCTTGGGTAACAGTACTGAGAGTGTAAGAGGAACAGAATTCATGACAGCGACAGCACTTCTCCCCCCATCTCTGCGATTAGTCATCCCAGTGCACCAGAACGAAGGGATGATGGGTGACCCCACTCATTGTTGGACCCCACCCCAGGATCCCAGGTGTGTTCGAGACTGTGGACTGCTTCACAGGAACTGTTAGGAGGAAGCCGCTACATCTTGAAATGACTACTAAAGGCACTCGGGCAATGGCTCAGGGAGCAAAGAATGAGTAAATTCAATTCCCCAGCTGTGCTGGGCTTCCTCAATCCCAGCACACCGACACTGGTGACAAAATGAGAGTAGAGACGAAAAAATGTTCTGGAACTCCTGGAGTGCACAGTAAAGAACAGTAAAGTGAGAATCCAGAGTGAGAAACCCTGTCTCAAATGAGGTGGAAAGGGAGAGGACCAATTGGCCCAAAGTTGTCCTGTGATCTCCATACATACACGCCATGATACGTGCTCACCCACACTCACTCAGAAAGCACCCAAAAATGATCTCAACAATTAAATGACTACTAACATCCCTTTCAGTTAATGTTTATGCTTCAGGTAAGGCAATCTAGAGGAAACCATAAAAAATCTGGCTTAAACCAGTCAAAGCACCTCTTCTACATGAGAGCAAATTTTGCTCATTATCATCTCATTATCATCCTAAAGCTTCCCCCCAGAACTGTTCTTTTAACATATCATATATTAAGAAGCATGATCAGGCTGGAGGGATGGCTCAGCGGTTAAGGCACTTGCCTCTAGTGCCTAAGGCCCCAGGTTCAATTCCCCAGGACCCACAAGGTGGTGGCCCTGGTGTT